>PITA01001885.1:0-19120 GCA_004023965.1 Spilogale gracilis | reverse complement strand
GTGGAGGCAGTAAAGACTGAGCCTAACACACTCATGACACTAGACCAGAAGGGCCAAGATAGAGGAAATCAAAACAGGACTCACCTCGATCTTTCGCATCACTAGAAGTCCATCAATGATTTTTCCTGTAGGAAGAGTATGAGCTAGACTTTATTCTTCTCATTTGCATAGCACTTTCCAGCTTCTAGTGTCCACTTAGCCAGCATCTCACTGAATTCTCATACTACCACCAGAAAGTTGAGATTTGATGGAAGTGAAATGATTTGTCCAAGGTCAAAGGAAAGGAGTGGAGTACTAGGTCTGGGCAATTGCAAAGCCCTATTGTACGGTGTTCCTTCTGTGTGGCATTTCTTAACTGATACCATTCAGGTTTCCCTCCCAGACATACAGATCACCCAAGTGGTTACACACTGCATCAGATGGTCCCTCCATCCTTCCCTCTAGTGCTCTAACCATATGTTCTCACCACCTCCTACCACTTCTACCTTCCCAGAGCAGTTACATCAGTCAAGCACTCTTGGGACTAGAGTTTGAGGACTGGCTCCTTCGGAAGTCCCACTCTGTGTGAATGGGGCCCGGATGCTGGGACAGGAAGAGGACTCACCAAACACTACGTGCTTCCCATCCAGCCAATCACATTTAGAGCAGGTGATGAAGAACTGGCAGCCATTCGTACTGGGACCACTGTTTGCCTGACAGAAACCAAGTATAGCTTCAGTGAGTTTTCCTGGCCACGCTAGCCGAAGGGCAAGATTCCCAAAAGAGTGGCACCTGGGTGGCTCAGTCGGTTAAGCACCTGCCTTCATGATCCCAGGGTCCTGGGATTGAGCCCCACATCAGGCTCCCTGTTCAGCGCAGAGCCTCTTCCTCCTCCTTCTGTCTGTCACTCCTCCTGCTGATGTACTCTATCTCTGACAAATAAGTAAAATCTTAAAAAAAAAAAAAAAAAAAAAAAGTCCCAAAGAGCCTATAGCCCTGATTCCTTTCTTTCAGTAAACCTTACTGAATACCTACTATAAGCCAGGGCCTAAGCTAGGATCCAAGGATATAGAGAGAAACAGGATACATAATCACTGCCCTCAAGGAGCTAGATCCTTGAATAAATGTACAGTTCTGCAGTGTGAATTTTTAAAATGGGAACAATTGTTCACAGGGACTGATTTGCTGTACTTAATCCAACTCTGGTTATCTCTGGATTACAGTTACATGTTAGGGACCATAGAGAAAAAGCCTGATGCCTGTGCCATAGCTCTTTTGTCTGAATAGCTTTGTACCGCACTGCACTGTAACACAAAAGTGTAAAGAGGGGTGAGAAGTTGCTATGCCAGTGCCATGCTAGAAAAAGACGACGTGGAATCAATGATGTTTGCTTTTTACAGCTACACTCAAAATCCTGTATTACTGAATTTTACAGGAAGAAGTACTTTTTTAAAATTGAGAATCTGAAAGTCTGTAGCCCCATCCCATCTCCTCTCCCTTGAAATTATTTCTACATCATTACATTTCACAAAAGAACAGGCTATGGTTATGATGTACAGTGATACTTTTTGCAAAGCGGTATTTGACTTTCTTATGAAGTGTGCTTTTGTACTTTATATGTTGATACCGTGGAACTGCATTTATTACGCTAAATTCAGGCTTTTGTACATTAGCAAGTCCAAGTTACCTTTCAGTAGCACTGCCTTCTGACAGCGTCTGTCTCTTTGAACATTTTATTGCCGACTTCCCTTGTTTTGGAAAATGGGTGTCGACAATAGGAAACTGAGAGGACTATTAAAAGCACAGGCCTCATGCGATTACCATGACTGAGGCAGGTCTCAAAATTGTGAGACAGGTCACTAGCGATAACTGGATGCTTCATGGATTTAGACTGGTTGGCTCTGGTTGTGCAGGGACCAAAGTGTGTAGGAAATATACTCATGACACTGTCCAGGGAAAAATGCTCGCTATCCCAGCAGGGATTTTATTATACTTAGAAACGCCCCACGTAAGACAGGCTACTCTAGGGTTTTGTCCGTGTATTTATCAACCACTCCTACCCGACAGCAAGGGAATGCTTGAGCCAGTCAGAGAAGGCACATGCCATGGAATGAGAGACAGACTTGCTGGGGGTCCCAATTCTTGCTTCCTCCTTTTTTCACCAATCAATCAAGCAGTCACTCAATCTACCTTTGCTGCTGGTGTAGGAACACGTACTAGCAAGCAGGCAGGGGAGCAGTTATATGCATTTTTATGGCTCAAGGAACACCCTCTGCCCTCAGCCCGTCAGTGGCTCACTCTCTCAAGACAGGACAGCTTACTGCTTTCAAGAGTACGCTGTGGAGCCCAACAATGCCCTCGTGACTGCGGGACCTCGGTTCAGTCACATCACCTCTCTCAGTACTCGCATCTGTACCTACCCCAAAGGGATGCTGACAGGAGGAAAGGGAATTAACGCTGGTGGTGTGAACTATACTACTTCGCCTCAATATCTGGTGGTGTGAACTACACTACTCTGGACTTGTCAGTCTGCATTTGTGATTCCCCCATTAAACGTTAAGTGTTACAAGGGCAGGGATCAGGTCTATACCCTTGTACCCTACCCGGAGGCCTGAAACAGAGTGGGAATCAGCAAACCTTCGCTTGACGGATGCCTACATAGATAAGTGGAAGGGTAGGTAAGCAGGACAGAGTGTGGGCCTATAAATATGAGGTGTGGGGAAGGAAGACTGGGCGTACTGCCAGGGAGATGGGTAATGAGAGGAGGCAGGGAGGGGCCTGGAGAGTGAGAGGGAGGCAGGGTGGGATGAGTAAAGACAAAGAAGGGCAGGATGAATAAGGTGGGAAAGGGGGAGTAAGCATGCAGGAGAGTGAGCATGTGTGGGGTAGGTCAGGGGGTTAAGCGGGGCAGGCCAGGGGCTGAGAGAGCAGAGTGAGGTATGGGAGTGGGCCTAAATAGGAAGGGTAGCTGGTCCAAAGGAGCAGGAGTGGTCAGTGAGCCTAGAGGGGGACAAGCCAGGAGGCACCGTGAGTGGAAAGGTGCCGGGGGAATCCTGATGGGTGGAGCGCCAAAAGCAGAACTGGCCACACTCTGAGCAACATGGCTGGATGCTGAGCACGTATCCCGGCTCAAACACGGGTAAGAAAACACACGTCAGAGTTCAGTTGTAGCTCCCCAGACCGCTAGGGCACCCAGCCCAACAAAATCAAAGCCAATGGAGGAAGGAGGTGGGTGTGGCAGAGGTGAGTCCTGGGATAAGCAAGAAAAGTAAAGAATTTGCTTCCATTCTAAGAGACAGCACCAGGCCTCAAGAGGGGCCCAGAAACCTGCTGGATACCAATCTAACCCAAAACCTTGACTGGACCTTACTTACCATGGAAAGTAGGCCTGGAGCTGAGTGTCTAAGTTTAAAATTTTCATCTGCAAATGGCCCCCGGTAAATACTGGCAACTCCAGTACCATCTCCCTGAGCAGAGAAAAAGGAAGTGTTAACAAGTTTTGAGTGCTGTCCCCTTCACCCCCCCCCCCCCGGGACCCAGAGGAGGGTTCTGCTGCTGCATCACAGCCAACTTTTTTTTTTTAAGATTTTATTTATTTGACAGAGAGAAACACAGCCAGAGAGGGAACACAAGCAGGGGGAGTGAGAGAGGGAGAAGCAGGCTTCCTGCCGAGCAGGGAGCCCGATGTGGGACTCGATCCTGGGTCTCCAGGATCATGACCTGAGCCGAAGGCAGTCGCTTAACCAACTGAGCCACCCAGGCGCCCCACAGCCAACTTTTTTAAGGTGCACTCTTACTCTTGAAGGTCACTTTGTGAGTCACACCTCTTGGACCCTATCTTACAATTAAAGCCAGCCACACCCTAGGTAACCTGCAGCCCACATACTGGCCAGGGCATCACACAGATCGGGTAAAGCGGTCACAGCTGGGCCTCTAGAAAGCTCAACTAAGCCACAGGCAGAGTAAGGAAATGGTACAGCGATCACATACAGAGTCCTTGCCCCTCCCAAAGACCCTCATGCTGTTGTCACATGAAATTATCCACTTAACTGACCACTAGCCCCACTACCCCAAGCTAATGCAGGTGGGTGGGCTCTTGGAAGCCTCATTCTTATAGATACCACCCTCCTGACCAAAGCTGGTTGGTCCAAGGAAGGAGACCCAACTAATGTAGGGCCGACTAAAGTTCCTTCTCTGAGAACTGTGAAGGAGGACTGATGCTCTCTTTTGAGGTTGAATCTATGACGTGAGCCTGGAAGCTGGCAGAGACCATCCTCTGCAAAGTGGACTGGAGAAGAGAAAGAGAAGGCAACACACTTGTACAGAGAGCACTACAGAAACAGAAGAAAAGGACTGCCTTGGTTCTATGTGGCCTTCCAGTTCCTAGTTCTGGTTCTTCTTTTGGGTTTCATGAAACCCCTCATCATAAATCCCCAATTTCTACTTAAACTAGCTTTATTAGCATTATCTCTTCGCTCTTCCAGTAACCACATGAAACAAGCACTATCATCTTCCTCATTTTCCAGGTAAGTCAACTTAAGTCAGGGTGATAAAGCAACTTGGCCACAGCCATATTTGCAGTACCGTAAGCAGAATCCCTAAGAGGGTGCCAAAAGACCAATCTCTTCCAGCCAGTTAGTAAAGAGAAAGAATATTGGGTGCATGGCAGAAAGGGAAAGCCGTGACGTAGGGTAGAATCAAGGGACCCTTACTGGGGCCCTTCCAATCCAAAGAATGGATTTGTAGCAAAGATTACTAAAGGGACTTAATATAAGCCAGACAAGGAAAAAAACTGTCAAAATCAAACCTGTTTTTGATTAAAAATTAATAAAACCAAGCTCTGTGTAGTGAAAAGATCTGGACGTGAGCTCTGGATCAACCCTTTATGAGCTGGGAAAGTCACTTTGTACTGCTGAGTCTCACTTCTCTCAGCTATCAAATGAAGATGAAATTACCCGCTCTTTTCACTGCAGCCATGAAGAACCAATCAGAAAAGACCTTGCAAATGATACAGCACTATAGTAAATATGAGCTATCATATCTTTAATTCCACAAAAATACCTAGGTGCATACAGAAGTGAAAAACAAGTTCACTTCCAATTTCCCAATAAACCTGGGGGACAGATCACTTCTTGTATCCTTCTCTATAATTACAGTACTGCTCTCCAGGAGCCAGAGTAAGGAAAATGACAAAATTAATTTTCAGAGCAAACAACAGAAAGTGACTTAAAAATTAAATGAATGGGGGGGGCCTGGGTGACTCAGTAGGTTAAGTGTGTGCCCTTAGATCAGGTCGTGATACCCGGGTCCTGGGATTGAGCCCTGCATTAGGATCCCTGCTCAGTGGGAAGCCTGCTTCTCCCTCTCTCTCTTTGTCACCCCTTCTGCTTGTGCTCCCCCCTCTCTCCCAAATAAATAAATAAAATCTTAAAAACAATCAAATGAATAAATATTAAAAAAAGAAAGCACCTTAAATCTTTAATAGTGGACTGATCAAATACATTTGTTATCCATAATGGAATATTATGCAGCTATTATAAAGAATGACTTCATGACAAGGGAAAATGTTGACAATTATTAAATATAAAAAAATTAAAACATATACATGATCTTAAGTCTGTTAAAATTATATTTGACACATATACATATGCAATAAGATGGACAGCTATAAACTAAAATGACAAGAATGTATTCCTTGAGAAGCAAGATTCCTTGAGAGATGATTTATTTTTGTTTTTGCATTTTTGCAACCAAAAAAAAGTTATTAAATAAAACACATATTCTCGATTCCACTTTAGAAGGTCTCAAGTCCCACTTCTGCTTCTTGCTTATTCTATTTTTTTCCTTCCTAAGAATTACTCGGAACAATTGTTCCTTGCTGACACTCAGCCTTCTGGCTAACCAACTATGCTGTCTGACCCTGAGCTATCAGCAAGTCACTGGGTGTGCCTGGCAATGAACAGTAAGAAGTTGGTCCTGTCCCTGTTCGACAATATGGCTATACAGGAGCCTACGGAAAGAAGGCAAAGAATGGATTCGTAGCCCTTCTTGCCAGCTCACACAAAATATATGGTCGTCCAAGCCCTATAACCACCAGTTGTAGCCAGGGGTTACAAACGTAACTGTCTACAGGGGCAAGTGGCATACAGAACGGAAGCAGGTGGTAGTGACTGAGGAGAAACAGCAAGGACAGATCCTGTTTAAACGGAGCATCTACTTGATTGTAAACCACTGTTGCTGAGAAAAACAGGCCTAGTACACCTTTATTTTCCATTCTTTAGAGAGAAAACGAAACTTTGGAATTTTCTGCTGAAATGTCTGTTTTACAACATAACACACATGAAACAAAGCTTACCTGAAAACCTAGTTTGACTGAAAATCTGCCACTTTGTAACCTCACCCAGACAGGAAATAGGTCTTTAAAAACTCCTAAGAGTTAAACTGAATAAATATACACACGAAGGAAAAAGAATGTCTCTCAGATTCAAGAAAATAGCAATATGACTTAACCAAATGATATTAATAAGAAAGACCACCATTGGGACGCCTGGGTGGCTCAGTTGGTTAAGTGACTGCCTTCGGCTCAGGTCATGATCTCGGAGACCCGGGATCGAGTCCCACATCGGGTTCCCTGGTCAGCAGGAAACCTGCTTCTCCCTCGTTCACTCCCCCTGCTTGTGTTCCCTCTCTGGCTGTGTTTCTCTCTGTCAAATAAATAAAATCTTTAAAAAAAAAAAAAAAGAAAGACCACCATGCACATACACACAAGCGGTTGGCTAAGGACAAAGGTAGGTTTAAGAAGAGATATGGTTAATTAGCACCCTCCAAGGTCAGAGAAGGGAAAGAGGCTTGGTGTGAAAGACACATACAGTTTAGTCACAAGAAACTTATATTTACAGTGAAGAACTATTCTGCTGGGCTCTGCTAGTAAATAGAGGAAACATCTCTCCAGAACGATCTATCTCTGTTGCTCTGATTCTTAGCCCACTAATCGATTTTGCTGAAAAACTCAGCTTTCCAGGCACTGTGATAACAGAGGTAGAAGGGCATTAGAGCATAAGCACTGAACTCCATAGAAAAGGAGTTACTTCCATTTAGAAAAAAAAAAAATGTCATCTGATTTCTATCCAAGTTTCATGTGACTAACTAGTTTGTATCTCTTATGGATTGTTAGAGTCCAGAGGGCTACCGCCGCCAAGGAAGAACTCCAAGAGACGCTCTCATGCAAGCAGCAAGGGGTTTATTTACCAAGCATGCTGGGGCCCTCCGTACGCAAAGGAACAGAGGAGCCCCGAGAAGGGGTAGGTCGGGGTTTATATGCATTTCAAACAGCAAGCATGAGTCACACAGTGATTTACTCCGTTGGGTGTGATGACATTTTTGCCCCCTCCCCAGATCCTGAATTGCCCACACATTTGGGGCAAGGAAGCAAGATACACAGATGGTTCTTAGACTTAACTGCCCTCCTTTGGTAAACACAGACCTTGTAAAGGCATCAATCACCAGGGGGTCTTAGATATGCAGAGGCCTAAGTCGCCAGGGAGTTTCTGCTGGCCTTGAGGCTAAGCAGGCCCTAACAGGATCATCTATAGGTATGCTGGGAAAGTTCAGTTTCTGGCCCAAAAAGGCTGAGATTTGGAAGTCAGTGACTCAAAGTGCTGCTATCTGTCATCTAGTGGTATAAGGAGTAGGACATTCCTATCACCCCCCCCCACAATCAAACTTGGCTACTGTTTCAAGCCTTAGGACTGAGTCCTATAGAAGTGGCAGTAACAGCAATAACAAAAAAAACCCCAATATTCCTATAGGGCTTTGATAGCAAAGAAATAGTACTTACATTAACAAAATCCCCACCCTGAATCATGAAATCCTTTATGACCCTGAAACAGAAAGAAGGTTCTGTCATTTAGAAAAAAACACTGATTTAGTAATTATACTTTAGATTAACATTGATTTAAAAATAAAATGCTTATCACTTTGGCTTTTAATAAGCCTTCAAATCAATTGCTGAGTTCACAAAAACATTCCTTCTCAAGATATGGTTTTATTTCCCACTAAAGAAATGAATCTCCAAAGGAAGTAATTCTAAAAGCATGCAGGATGGCTTGCCAAGGCCTTACCTGTGGAAGGTGCTCCCTTTGTAGCCTATCGGAACCCCATCTTTTCTATAACCAAAAAGAAAGAAACTTGGAATGACAGGTAATCACAGGCCCATCCAGTTTACCACCCACTAGAGCCAAGGGACTCTTCTAAAGATGGTGGGGAGAAGGGAGATAAAGAAGACAAATGAACTGAAGATAGACCCTTGGGGTATTATCTTCTATTACTGTCACCAGCAATCATTCAAGGCCTGCCGGTGGTTCCCCAAAACCCCGCGGAAGCCCCAGCACACCCCTGAGGAGCAAGCAGAGAAATCAACCAAGTCTGAGACTGACCTGAATTCTCCCGTGCAGAACTGCCTTAAAGGGGAAAGAATGAACGATTCAGTTACCATGACATCGCAGCTGAGGGTGCCCCTACTGGGGTGGGGATGGGGAGAGCACAGATATTCGCGCCAGCAAGCCCACCAACGGGCCAGCCGACGTCCAGACACCTAAGCATACAAATTAACAACAAAATCGATATGGGAACAGTAAAATCGGTGACTATTTAGAGCGCAACAGAGAGGACTCCGATCTCAAGGGCAGCGAGCGGACGGATAGAGGCAGGCAGAGGATAAACGTGGACCGGTTCCAGCTTATGGTTCGGTTAATCAAGCAGAGCTGGAACATCTCCTTACCTAAAATTCTCAGCCGTCTTAGGCACAACGTCCGCAAAGAGCTCGATCTTCATGCGGCCCACTTCCTGCAAGCGGCGGGAGATGGTCAGAATGCCCGGTCCAAGACCATGAAGGCCTCAGCGAGCAGGAGACCGGAGGGGCTGACACATTCTGCTCCCCCATGCCACTCGGTCTCTACCACCTCCGCCTCCACAGCCTCTCTTCCCGTGCTGCCCAGTCCCTCCCGCTGCGGGGCGCTAGGACCCGCAAGACTCCTCCTCCCCCTCCTGTGCCCCTGCCCCGCAGGTTGGTAGGTTCTGGTCTAGTTTCGTTTCCTGGATTCGCCAGTCCGCTATCCCTGGGTGGGTGAGATCCTCCTAGGTGGTCCCGTGCAGTGTCCCTTCGGTGCAGTGGCTGCCTGGACCTCACCTGGCCGCCAATGCTGACATCGAAGAACACCACAGGATTGACAGGGCTTGAATTTGCCACCGCCATGGCTCTGACCCGGAAGCAGAAGACTGAAGTATGGGTTCCGTCGAATCTAATCCCCGCTTTCCGGGTTTACTCGCTGGCGCAGGCGCAGGAAGAGCCAACCGAGCCCAGGCCCGCCCCCCGGAAGTCCCGCCCCGCCCCGGCTGCGTAGCGCTCTCCGCCTCCTGCGCCCAAGGTGGGCGTTGCGGCTGTAGGTGGGAGCCGGGCCTCTGAGCCGTCCTACATGCGTTTTTCTGATCCCTGCCGGTTATTTAGTGAGCCCACTAAGGCAGGAATCTTTTCATGCTCGGCGCCTGGCATATGTAGCCCTTCGGTTAAGTCAGGACACCAGAATTTCAGTTCTAGTTCTGCCACAAGCTTCCACTCTTGCCACCTACAATTCATTCCTATAGAGCGGCTAGAACTTTTTAAATAAATCTGCTTATAAATCATTCGTGGCTTCCGATATTTAGAATAAAATCCAATTCCTTACAGACCACGGCCTACATTACATTATCTGACCGTACATACCTGACCTCATCTTGTATCACCCTCAATTATGATACCCTGGGTTTTCTGTCTGTCTAGGTCATGGAAGTCGATACTCTCTTTAGAGTCTTGGTACTAGCTGTTAACTATCTTTAATAGTCTTCTAGATCTTAATGAAGGTAGTGAGTGCCCCTTGTAGCTCAGGTCTCAGCTCAGCAGTCACTCAACCTAAAGGAGCCCATAGTCACTCTTTCAGATGCATCACTGGTTTCTTTTCCTCGTGCCACTTGACATCCAAAATTATACGGTCTGTCTCCACCTCTGTGTCACTGTGGCACACACATACCTACCTTCCAACCTAAGTTTTCCAACTCCAGGAAAGCAGAAACTGTCTTCATAGGTGTTGCTCTACTGCCTACGATGGAATAGCCCATAGTAGGGATTCAGTAAATAGATTCAATGAATTGAGTGAAAGGAAGGTGACCTTGGGCAGGGTTTGGAGTCAGAGCATGTATCTGTTATCACAGCTATTGTGTCCTGTATCCTTTGCTCATCCATTCTGGGTCAGTCATTTGAGGAAGTCAGGGTTACATATAAAAATTCAATGTTTCAACTCATGGTGTCTTTTTTACTTTTGGTTACTTTTCCTTTCCCTGTGGTCTCCTTCTCTATCTCTAGCTGAAGAGGAAGAAGAAAGAGAAGGAGAATAAGGATGGGAAGAAAGAACAGCAGGAATCACCCTTCAGTATAGTTTATAGCAACTATATTAAAATAAAATTTTTAAATTGACTAAATATCCAATGTTGATGAGGTTGTGGAAAAACCCGTACAAAGTGCTAGGGAAAATAAATGATGATACCTAGCATCTCTCAAGTAGCTGCTAAGTTCTAAATATACATTTCATTTCATTTGGCCCTCACGACTCTATGGGACAAGAACGACTACTGTTCCCACTTTATCCAGAAATTGAGGCTTAAAGAAGATGACTCTAGCGGTGCCTGAGTGGTTCAGTCAGTTAAGCATCCCACTCAATCTCAGCTCAGGTCTTGATATCAGGCTCATGAATTCAAGCCAAAAAAAGAAAAGAAAGAAAAGAAAAGAAGAGAAGAGAAAAAAAAAAGAAAAGAAAAGAAAAGAAGAGAAGAAAAGAAAAGGAGAAAAGAAAAGAAAAGGAGAAGAGAGAAAAGAAAAGAAGTTGACTATAGAAACATGTTGACAACTTTTTTTAAAGCAATGCAGCAAGTGATATACCATAACTATATGGCATTTGCATCTGTGACCCAATTATGTCAATCTTTTTTGAAGTAACTCAAAAGAAAATGAAGAGCTACATTCATAAAGATTTTTACCAGTGAAAAAGTAGAAACAACTTAAATGCAGACAATGAGAGAATTTATAGATCAACATGATAGAATATTATGTGGCTACTGAAGGATTAATTATGAAGACTATTGAAATATCAAAAAATGTTTTATGGTATATTAAACTAAAAATCAGACTGTGAAAATGAACATACAATGTAACAAACACTTAAAATACATGCATTTTTGAGTAAGAACTAAAAAGGAATAAAATGAAAATAGTTCTCTTGAGAATGCAGGATTATAGGAGATTTCTTTTTTTAAAATATTTTATTTATTTGACAGAGAGAGAGAGAGATATCACAAGCAGGCAGAGAGGCAGGCAGAGAGAGAGGAGGAAGCAGACTCCCTGCTGAGAAGAGAGCCTGCCACCCAGGACCCTAAGATCATGACCTGAGCTGAAGGCAGAGGCTTTAACCCACTGAGCCACCCGGGCGCCCCAGGAGATTTCTTTCTAAAGTATTTGCTTTAGTACAATTACATTGTTTTTACTTAAAAAAAATAATACCCATGGTAGTGCTCTGCTGAACAGACCCCTAATTAAACCACTGAACTTAAGTCTCTATTACAGATCAATACAAGGATATCTGGGGGTATCAAATAAACTCGAGAAATCCATCTTCACAACTGTTTAATGAATGTATCAGCAATTCTGAGGACTCCTGAGTGATGTCCAGTGGAGATCCGTGGTAACTCTTCTCCATGTCATGTTCTACCCTCATGCCCAAGCTTTAGGTTTGCAGCTTTGATCCATCTAGTTTTAGCCACCAGTGGTTTTATGGTTCTGACTTTTGGTCTTGTTCTTGGATGCAGTGTGTCTCTTTCAGAAAAGCCACATTTAGGTATCCAGCTTCAGAATTCTGTGAAGACTTAGGAGACTCAAGGGATTTGGGGTTTGTCATTGCTGCTTCCGGCGTCTGTTCTTTAATCTCTTGAAGACTTCTGACCGACTCTACCAAATCTGTTCCTGAAAAACTAAAAATAGCCATATGTGAGGACTTTGTTAAAACAGGATCCCTTGTTAGCACTTTGGGGTTACAGGGATAAGGTAGCTATAGGATTTCAGTTTTTTACAACTGTCAAACATAAAGGAAACCAAATAACATTTACCTTAAACTTATGTTTATGGATTACTTTCTACCTTAAGTCAATATTCTGTCAGGTGTGGGGGTGAGGAGGTAGAAAGAGAGAAGGGATTAGAAAAAGATCCACATACTAAATATAGAAACATTACTCCTAAATGCTATGCTTTGTCAAGCCAGTAACTCAGGATGAGTTAGGCAGCCATGACTCTCAATCTTGCAGATGACTGTCCTGACTTTACTAACCTGGAGTTTGGCAAGGGCAAGATTTTATTCAGTAATTCAAATTCAGGGATATCACAAATTGGTTCCTGCAAGAAAAGAAAGGATGAGTATTTAAAATTATAAGCCATTGGCAATATGATCTTAAAAAGTGTGCTTTATATGTATATTTGGTTAAAAATGTAATCCCCTCCCCTCTTACTTGCTAGAATGGCCATCATAAAACAAACAAACAAACACAAAACACTAGATAACAAATGCTGGCAAGGATATGGAGAAAAGGGAACCCTTGTTGAAGTGTTGATGGGCATGGACATTGGCTCAGCCACTGTGGAAAACAGTATGGAGGTTCCTCAAAAAATTAAAAACAGAAATACCGTATGATCCAACAATTCCACTTCTGGATATCTGGAGGAAATAAAATCACTGTTTGAAGATATCTGCACCCTACCCCATGTTCATAGCAGCATGCTCTTACATATATGTACAATCTAAAAAGCAAACTCAGAAGCATATCAGAGTTTTGGTTGCTAAAGTGGGGGTGTGGTGGATGGAGGAATTAGGTTAAGGTGGTCAAAAGGTACAAACTTCCAGTTATAAGATAAATTCTGGGGATGTAATGTACAACATGAAGACTGCAGTTAATAATATTGTACTGTATATTTGAAAGTTGCTAAGACAGTATATCTTGAAAGTTCTCATAGCCAGGAAAAAAATATTGTAACTATGTGAGGTGATAGATGTTAACTAATCTTATTGCGATAATCATTTTGCATTGTACATATATGTATATGTATACATATATATAAAATCATTGTTATACAAATCAAAAGTTATACTTTTAAAAAATATTATTTATTTATTTATTTGACAGAGAGAAACACAGCTAGAGAGAGAACACAAGCCAGGAGAGTGAGAAAGGGAGAAGCAGGCTTCCTGCCGAGCAGGGAGCCCGATGCGGGGCTTGATCCTGGGACTCCAGGATCATGACCTGAGTCGAAGGCAGCAGACCCTCAATGACTGAGCCATCCAGGTGCCCTAAAAGTTATACTTTTTAACTTATACAATGAGTATTATATGTCAACTACATCTCAATAAAACTGAAAAAAATGTAATCCCTAAATACCTATAGGATATCTGGTAATTATAAGTCTTATACTTTTATATTAGCACTTTCATTTTAAGCCAGCTTATTATATCTATTTTCCTAAATGAATTACCTCATATTAACTGATATAATCATTCTGTTCTGAGGTAAGTTTTTACTTAATACTCTTGTAAACATTTTCTGTTCCTTTAAACCATGAAAAAAGTATCTATTTTTTTGTTAAATCTGTGACTTTAAAAACCAAATACCTTTTTTATAGAAACTGATCAACACAGACCAAATTTTACATATAGTTACGAGGGTTTACCAATTCCCCTAAACTTAGACTGCTGTTTAACCTTTGATACAAGCCAACTCGATTTCTGTGAGAAATTCTTAGTTATCCTGAAATAAATGAGAAGCTTCTCTAAAGAGGAAAAAACTACCATTCAGAGAAATTTACAATGTGTTAAAAATATTACTAGGGAGCCTGGGTGGCTCAGTTGATTGAGCCACTGCCTTCAGCTCAGGTCATTATCCTGGAGTCCTGGGATCAAGCCCCACATCGGACTCCTAGCTCTGCAGGGAGTCTGCTTCTCCCTCTGACCTTTTCCTCTCTCATGCTCTCTCTCTCTCTCTCTCAAATAAATAAATAAAATCTTAAAAAAATATTACTAGACTAGGAGTGAGGAGAGCAAGACTTGAATTCTGGCTCTACTAGTTAGACTCTGATATGTCCTGTCACCTCTCTGAGTTTTGCTTCCTACAACTTAAAATGTGAGAATAACAATTAATCACTAATCTTTCAGGGTTATTGTAAAAATTAATTAACATAAACATACCTAACATATGGGAGGAATTCAAGAAGTGTTCAATATAGAACCAACTGTATATATATTCACAGAGAGAAAGAAGATGTGTTTATTGAATGCCATTTATTTGCCAAGCGATACACCAGGTACTTTATATACATTATTCTCATTATTCTACTTTATCCCTCGTAGCTGTCTCTGAAATTCATTCATTCAGTCATTCATTCATTCTTGTAATAGCTTTATGGAGATATAATTCACACACTATACAACTCAGTCATTTAAAGTACACAAGTTGGGGTGTCTGGATGGCTCAGTTGGTTAAACATCTGACTCTTGGATTTGATATCAGGTCATGGGATCAAGTCCTGTGTCTGCCTCCTTACTCAGCATGGAGTCTGCTTGTCTCTCTCCCTCTGCTCCTCCTCCCACTTGGCTCTTTTACCCACCCACCCCCAAATAAATAAATAAAGTACACAATTCAATGGTCTTTAGTATATTCACAGGGTTGTACAACTACCTTACAATAAATTTTAGAACATCTTCATCACCCCCGTTATAAATCTAATAGCCTTTAACTACACCTTCCATCCCTCAACGTCTCAGACGCAGGCAACTACTCATCTACTTCTACATTTCTATATTGTCTACTCTGGACATTTTATATGAATGGAATCATTTGATATATGGTGACCATATGTTTTCATTTGACACAATCTCCTTAAAGTTCATCTGCATTACAACATGGATCAATACTTCATTCGTTTTTATGGCTGAACGATATTCTATTGTATGAATGGATACACCACATTTTATTTATCCATTCATCAGTTGATAGACATTTAGGTTGTACACCTTTTGGCTATAATCAATAATGCTTCTATAAATATTCATATACAGATTTTGGTGAGGAACAGTCACCTTTGAGTGTTATTACATCATTATCCCAGATGAGGGAACTAGAGGTGAATGAGGTTTTCTTCTTTCACACATGGTAAAATGCTGAGCTGGGATTTGGAACATAAGGAGCAGCAAGAAAACCTATCAAGGACACAAAGCCATATTTGGAGAGGGGAGGATTCAGAAAAAGCTTTATGGAAGAGAAGATATTTCAGTTGAATTACAAGGGACATTAGGAACCAGCCAAGAGAAAATCTGGGGCAGCAAAGTCATGGGAGAAGGCAATGGAGGGAGAGGGATTTCTTAGACCTTAAAGAAGACTATGGTAAGTCATTGTATGGCTTTGGGTCATACACTCAGATTATATTTTGTAAAGATCCCTCTGGCTATAGACTAACAGAAAAATAAGATTTCAAAAGACAAAAGCCAGGAGGATAAAAAAAGGAAGTAAGATGGGATCTGTCTCTCCAAGTAAGGGAAATACATGATCCAGCAGGAGGAAACCAGAATTTTGGGGTAAACAGTAAAGAGATTGGTTTTATTTGATCAAGCTTGTTTGATGTCAGAAAGTTATTTGGACTACAGGAAGTTCTTCTGGCTTAGACATCAGCATCTCTGGAAGCCTTCCCTATCCACCCCAGACAGGTTTAGATGCCACTCCACCTGCTTGCAGAGCATTCTGGGCCTACTGCTATTGTAGAACTCACACAGTTTGTGGCTGTTGCCAGTTATATGATGGTCACACTCATCGAGGCTGAGTTCTCTGAGGGCAACACTGTATCTTGTACTTCACCATATCCAAACCACAAGAAGGGGCAGTATGAGGCCTGGCACCCTATATATGCCTAATATATATTTGTTGAATGAATGAACTTTATCTGATAGACAAAACAAGTCTCTGAAACTCTGAGATGAAGTACTATGAAGGCAAGCAGTGCTTCATGAAGATTAGTCTGGAAGCATGGGCAGGACAGATTAAGAGGAAAGACTGAAGGAGATGAGTTAAGTTGTTGCTATAACCCAGGTAGTAAGTGTTTGAGATGCAGAGGTTAACACGATGGACATAGCTCCTGCTCTCATGGATTTTATAATCCAATAGAGTAGAAAGATGAGATTACAACACAGGAAGCAATATGGTATCTTATAAGACCATGTCTCTGGTTACCCCCATACCCTGAAAGGGAAACAGTAGACTTGAGGTATTACGAGATAGTGGCTAAGAACAAGGTACCACAGACAGTTAAAGATCAGTCCCTGTTCTTCTACTTACTGGCAATGTGCCTTGGGCAATGATGTCACTTCACCTCTCTAGAGCTCAGTTTCCTCAGCTGTGAAAATGGCAAGGTTAGTTTGTAGATTAAATGAGATAATGTACATAAAATGCTTAGCACAGTACCAGGCACATAGCAAGCACTCAACGAATGTCAAGCTCTCACCATTTTAGCCTCTGAGGTGTTGCAAGGAAGGAGGAGATCTAGGATATGTCTGATCTCAGGGATCTATATAGTGATCTGTTTGTAGTATGATATTCAGTCACTGAGAATCAAGAGACGTGGGAAATGTTAGTGTGACTCAGGCATACCATTTAGTCTCTCTTGAGTTTTTATCTCCCTCCTGTATAAAATGATGGGGTGAATTGGAAGATCCTTAAGATTGTAAGTTTAAAAACAATTTTGGTGTTGTTCTAACAAGTATGAAGATGTTACAAGTTGGTACTTTTGTCGAACATGAAACGTGGAGCTTGACATACTATAGTCCTGACCCCTGTCACATTTTTATCTTGTTTGAGGAGAATGTTGTGAATCTTAAAGCTGTCGGGTCTAGTATATACTCCATTAAGGCTCTAACTCAAAGTATAATACTCTCGTGCTTATTTATGTATGTCTCTGTCCTTCTCTACTAGACTAAAGACTTCCAGAAACATGGTCTATCTTCACATTCCTAGGACTCAGCATAATTGGGAACCGTCATTGCTCAAGCAAAAACATAGACTACTGGAAATTAAGCCACATAATCTGGCAGTTCCATTTTGGATAAAATCTACAAAACAACTGACATAGTTTGGAAATAGTTACCTTTATTTTTTTTAAGATTTTATTTATTCCTCTGAGAGAGAGAAGTGTGTGCATGAGTTGGGGGAGGGACAAAGGGAAAGGGCAAGAAAGAATCCCAGGCAGATTCTGTGCTGAGTGCAGAGCCCAACATGGGGCTTGACCCCATGACTCTAAGACCATGACCTGAGCCAAAATCAAGAGTTGGACACCCAAATGACTAAGCCACCCAGGCACCCCAGAAATAATCACCTTTCTGAGAGCAAACGAGATGGGGGTCTTCTGTTCATAGCAATAGTACCCAACAGGCAGGACCTACATGAACTATCCTGGAGGGAAACATCTAGCAGGTGACACAAGCCAGGGGAGAAAGCAAGCAGCCTTTGTCTTAGATTCAGAATGCAACGCTACTTATTGAAGTACCTCCCGCTGACACATTTACCAGCCAGACTCTGGATAGTCTCTGAACCTATACTATTGGTCGCATATATCTGGACTTGGCTGCTTGCCTGCTTGCATTTCTGTAACATTTTTCTCTGACTCTGATGTTCTCCTTAGGCTTGACTCCTTGCTAGACCAGATTGTCTTCATTTACCGCTCAGAGCCTCAAATTTGCTCATTTCTCAGACAGGACCAGAATAATCCATGGCAAACAGGGTTGAAAATGAGGCATACATGGGAAATATTTAATAGTCATTCATTCTCAAATATTTATGGAACACCTGTCTATAGATGAAATGACATACAAGATACAGTCTTTGCCCTCCAGGATCTCACTGCTGATTTGATGAGATAGAGAAGCAAAAAGACAATGGTGACATAGTGTTGAAGAAGCTATGAGGCATGTACAATCTCTCTGGGATCACATAGGAGGACTGTTTACTAAAAGCTGACCCAGGAGTGCCTATGTAGCTTAGTTGGCTGGGCATCCTACTCTTGATCTCGGCTCAGGTCTTGATCTCAGGGTCATGAGTTTGGGCCTCATGCTGACTGAACAAAGAGCAAAGGTATCCAAGAGCAGTCTCAGGGTCTACTGCTCTGGTGCAGCCAATGAGCTTCTTTGCCATAGGCCACCATGAGGCCAAGTGCAGCCTAGAGCTACAAGAAGATGAAGATAGAACACAATAACCTTAGTAACTAAGTTTCATATGAAGGACACGACAGAAGCATGCATCTTACCTCTCCTCTGTAAGCCCGGATGCTCCTTATGATACGCTCTAAGATGCGAACCTGCTGTGTAAGCCGGGTGCTGGTTTCCTGCAATTGCCTATTTTCTTTATCCAGAAGAAGTACTCTAAGAATGGGATAGATCAGAGGAATAACTAAAAGCTTCTGTGTCATTACTAAAAACTCAAAACTACGTCCCACTAACCACTAGCTCTGGGTCTTAGCCCACTGCCTCGATTATGGAACCAACTTTGGCAAATAATTCCCACCAGGTTCCAAGACCAAGTAGAAATTAATAAGTTTTGGCCTGTACATAGTCATTAAAAACATATTGGGAACAGAGACATACCATATGCAAGAGTATGGAAGGAAAGGCACAATTACAGCCCTTGAGAAACTTGAGGAAAAATATGATCCCATTTAGGGGTGGGACTGAAGCAAGAGAGTCTGCATCTCTTCAAATACTGTAACTACACAGCCTGCATCTGGTTCAAATCTCATACAGTCATTCCATACTTTTGTTGTAGTAGTTGCAGGAGTAGTAGCAGCAGTGGTAGTAGTAGTAGTAGCGGCAGGAGCAGCAGCGGTAGTAGTAGTAGTAGCGGCAGGAGCAGCAGCAGCGGTAGTAGTAGTAGTAGCGGCAGGAGCAGCAGCAGCGGTAGTAGTAGTAGTAGCGGCAGGCGCAGCAGCGGTAGTAGTAGTAGTAGCGGCAGGAGCAGCAGCGGTAGTAGTAGTAGTAGC
>PITA01001884.1:0-178492 GCA_004023965.1 Spilogale gracilis | reverse complement strand
GGGCTTCCTGCTCTGCGGGAAGCCTGCTTCTCCCTCTCTAAGTCCCTCTGCTTGTGTTCCCTCTCTAGCTGTGTTTCTCTCTGTCAAATAAATAAATAAAATATTTAAAAAAAAAAATCTGACAAGAATATATTATAGGGAAAATGATAGCCTAAAATATTCTTAAGTCCATAAGTAAAAATCAACATTGAATAAAAGCAAATCAAAAGAGTACTAAAACGGGGGCGCCTGGGTGGCTCAGTGGGTTAAAGCCTCTGCCTTCAGCTCAGGTCATGATCTCAGGGTCTTGGGATTGAGGCCGGTATAGGTCTCTCTGCTTGGCGAGGAGCCTGCTTCCTCCTCTCTCTCTGCCTGCCTCTGCCTGCCTGTGATCTCTCTCTCTGTCAAATAAACAAATGAAATCTTAAAAAAAAAAAGAGTACTAAAACAATTGCTGTATGTTATTCAAATGACATGCCTTGAAAACATGGGATTTACCTAAGATTTACTACTAGGAATTTTATAATTTTTTTTTAAAGATTTTATTTATTTGACAGAGAGAAACACAGTTAGAGAGGGAACACAAGCAGGGGGAGTGAGAGAGGGAGAAGCAGGCTTCCCGCGGAGCAGGGCACCCGATGTGGGGCCTGATCCCGGGTCTCCGGGATCGTGACCTGAGCTGAAGGCAGTTGCTTAACCAACTGAGCCACCCAGGTGCCACCGAATTTTATAATTTTGATTAAACATTTGAATATATCCAAGAAGAAAAATATTATTTCAAAGAGATGTTAAGGGGCTGTTTTGTTAAATTCAATACTTGTTTCTAATTTTTAAAAATCCTGGATCCAGAAATATAAGACTGTTTCTTTTTTTAAAAGATTTTATTTATTTATTTGACAGAAAGAGAGATCACAGGTAGGCAGAGAGGCAGGCAGAGAGAGAGGAGGAGGCAGGCTCCCTGCTGAGCAGAGAGCCCAATGAGGGCTTCGATCTCAGTACCCTGAGATCATGACCTGAGCCCAAGGCAGAGGATTACCCACTGAGCCACCCAGGCACCCTATTGGACTATTTCTGTAACACAACAACATCTCTGTTAGGAAAACAGTCTCACACTTAACTTTTAAGTACAAATGCATTCTCAAAAGAACCACACTTTCTAAAATTGTCAGAGACACTGTAGCCTATGTACTAAGACATGAAAGAAATGAATACCTATAGGTATTCCCACTGGGGGGGGGGGATTTTTACTTTGTGACTTATTTTATCCACCTAGAAAACACAGTTGAAATCTCTATGTTTTAGGTGCAAATCATGTTCCAATGTGCACGTTGAAGAAACACTTGAAAAGGAGATTAAAACTCAAAAACTATAATCTCATATTCTATATGATATTATTTATGTGAAATTCTAGAAAAGGCCCAATTTTCATGACAGATCTGTTGCCAGGGGTGGGGAAAGGGCACTCACTCTGAAAGGGCATCGGGAAACTTTTTGATTCGGGTGGTGACAACTAGTTAGACACAATACCACACGATTCATTATACTGCATACTAAACATGGGTGAATTTTATCACATGTAAATAATACCATTTAAACATTTATTTGCTTAAAAGAAAACCACATAAGCGGCCTGTAGTCTCTCTACTCAAACACAACTGCTATTAATATATTGGTGTGTTTCTCGTTTATCATAGACATTTTTTCTTCATTCAGAAACATGATTGGGACCAGCCTGTTTTTATGACAATATAAGCATTGTCTATATCACATGGTCTTCAACATCACCATTTTCACTGGCTACCTAATATTCAATCAAGTGACAGGAATTACTTCATGGTTAAAACTATTTAATCATGTATCTGTTGTTAGTCATACTGGTTGTCACCAATTATTTACCTATGCAAACATTAGTGAGAAGAAATTTTTCTACAGAAAGTTCCTTTGTCCTTCAAAATTTAGAAATATTTTAAAGGATCTATTCCCAGAAGCATAATGGCGAGCCAAACAGTATAAACATTTTTGAGGTTGTTGCCAAACTCTAGATTCTTGCCAAAAGAGCCATACTAATTCATACCGCCTCCAGCAATGCTTAATGACCTTCTCACCCCTCCATATTTGGATACTACAATTTTTAAAATCTTAAAGACTTCCTAATGACCTTTCCCCATGGCCTTTCAGCCAAAATTGATTCCTCTAGTTTCTTGTGTCAGGCTTTTCAAAACTTCTTTTTCTTTTTGTTTTTGTCTTCATTTCCCCTTTTCTGTTCTTTCTTCCCTTGTCACACCCACCCTGTTCCCTCTCTCCCCACCCGACTGGTTTCTACTACGACTGATGTTTTTCTTCTTTATCGAGTGGCACGCTCGTTATAATAGAAATCCGAGAAAGGTTTCACCTAGGCCAAAACAGAATAAAGCATGGGAACAATAGCTCTTCCCTGGAACTTAGTAAAGAAGATAGAATCAAATGCATTTCACAGACTGGAGTGTCAGAGGCGAGACTGCAAGACCACCTTAGGGATAGTGGATGGGAGTCTGGGAAAGCAAGTCACGGAGTTGGGTTTAATGGCAGTCATTTCCTTTCTTAAATCCTTTCTTTCTCTCTTCCTTCCTTTTTTTTTAAGGCAGATATCTAGGGGTAGAAGAGTCCCTGCACCCTGGTGAGAAACAGGCACACAGTAATCAGCCAAAGGAATAAATGAATTCATGAAGTGATCTTTCCAATTTGGATTCCAGGGTCAGTCATTTCTTTGGCTCTCCTGGAAGCCTTTAATTTGTTCACTATGTCCACCTGTAGCTGTCCTTTGCTTTCCCCACAATTGGGCTTGTACTGAAGGGTGCTAAACAATTACATAAGTGCTGCTGGCTACCATTACAAACCTATATGCAATCAGGGTCATTTTGCTTCGGATTCCTTGTACAAACTACCAGGAAACATGCCAAGTAAATGTGGGATGAAGGGGCATGGGATGTGATGTTGGTGGTGATTACTTATACCAGCAAATGGGGTAAGGGTCTCCCTCCTCTTTGGATTTAGGGGCAAAGGGAGAGCGTAGAGATGATTCCAGGTAATATGAGACAAAATGGCAACAGCACATTATAGGAATGGAGAGCGGAGACTGGGTGACTCAGTTTCTTGGGCATCCAACTCTTGGTTTTGGCTCAGGTTCTGGCCTCAGGGTCGTGGGACTGAGCCCTCCATCAGGTTCTGTGGTCAGCACAGTCTGCTATGGATTCTCTCTCTCCCTCTCCCTCCCACTGTGTACGCTCTCTCTCTCAAATAAATACACAAAATCTTTAAATCATGATGATGATGATGATGATGATGATGATGATGATGATGATAAAAGGAATGGAGAATGTTTTCTTCCACCAGGCATTCTCCAAGACAGAGAAATACATACTAGTAGGAGAGTCTGGGAAATTGAGTATTCAAAAATCACAGACAGGCAGTCAATGTACTCAAGAGCTAAAAATCTGAAAAGGGGATAGAAGCTGACTCTGGTCTTTTGAAGTTATTGCCAATGCTGAGAGTCAGTAGAAGGATTGTGATTAAAATTCCCTGGTTAGAAAACATGATTGCTGGAGTGCCTGGTGGCTCAGCTGGTTAAGCGATTGCCTTCAGCTCAGGTCATGATCCTGGGGTCCTTGTTTCAAGCTCCGTGTTGGGCTCCCTGCTCAGCAGGGAGCCTGCTTCTCCCTCTCGTTCTACCCCTCCTGCTGCTCCTGCGCGCGCTCTCTCTCTCTCCCTCTCTCTCTCTCTCTCTCTCTCTCTCTCTCTCAAATAAATAAATAAAATCTTAAAAAAAGAAAACATGATTGCTAACCTCAATCAAGTTCTGTAAAGAAAGGTTTCTGTCCATGTGCTAAACCTTTCAACCATGTAAACATGTAGACCTGAATGTTCTTACTCAGATCATCATTTGAGAGCTGAAGCTACGGTGTCTGGACTGTCAGTATTATGCTGGTTTGGTTGCCTTTCCAAAAATCCTTGAGGGTAGTACTTACATAAGGAAACTCTTCACGTTACCTGCTGTCATTTACCATAAGGAATTGTTTGTGGGTCTAACTGTTTAGAAATCTGTAAACAGAAATGAAGACTGCCTGTTTTCTGCAGAGGAGATCCTCTACAAAAATTCTCTTGGTGATGTAGTGAACTGAAGGGGCACATGCACCTGAATGTTTAAAGCAGCAATTTCCACAATAGCCAAACTATGGAAGAAGCCTAGATGGCCCTCAACAGATGAATGGATAAAGAAGATGCAGTACACACACACACACACACACACACACACAATGGAATACTATGCAGCCATCAAAAAATGAAATCTTGCCATTTGCAATGGTGCAAATGGAACTAGAGGGTATTATGCTAAGCTAAATAAGCCAATCAGGGAAAGACAATTATCACATGATCTCACTGACATGTGGGATTTGAGAAATAAGACAGAGGATCATAGGGGAAGGGAGGGAAAAATGAAACAAGATGAAACCAGGGAGGGATACAAACCATAAGAGACTATCAATCTAAGGAAACAAACTGAGGGTTGCTGGAGGGGTGGGGGATGGGAGGGATGGGGTGGCTGGGTGATGGACACTGGGGAGCGTATGTGCTATGCTGAGTGCTGTGAATTGTGTAAGACTGATGAGTCACAGACCTGTACCCCTGAAATAAATAATGCATTATATGTTAAAAAATTGTCTTGGTAGGAAATCTCTATCATAAATGAAAAACTAAGTAACAAAAAAGTTTCCCCTAGCATGCCAATGCATGTCTAACTCTCTTTTTCTAAGTGCAAGCTTCCCCCCATGGGACTTGGTTAATGATGCAGCAGGGTCATCACCTACTAGATCCAAGATGGAGCTATGATTCAATGGAGCTGACCCTTCCACGTGGCCTACCACAAAAATGAGAGTCAAGCTAATCAGATTCCTGTCCCCTGGAAATTTAAATTAGCAAATGCAAAAAGAAATACTGGATTTTCCTTCCTGCTCTTTAGAATGATCCAAAGCCTCAGCTAAAAGGTAGTGTGGTAGAAGAAGGGCCACAAGCAGGATCCCCAGAGCTATGTAGTGCAGAACCCAGGTAGCCACTCTTGGCAACCTTGGCAATGAACACAGAAGCTGTGGTTAGGAGGATACATAAGTCATAAGTAAGCGGAAGCTATGAGGTAAGGAAAAGATAGATGAGGTGGGGGAAAAAGAATGAACCAGCCGCAATGGTTACAGGGGACCAGTCTACCCTTAATGCAGATAAAAGGGGGTACGTTATCTACAGATAGTCTAAAAAGAATAATAAAAACTGGCTAAAACTGGTCTTGTTTTCATTATTACCATGCACCTGCGATTCTGAACAATGCCAGTGATAAAATACTATTTTATCTCCCCTGCCCTCAATTTTGGTACACTACTGGTCAATGAGCAGTGAAAGGAACAGAAATCCATAGTACGGGTGATACGTTGTAAGGAGAGGACCATGTGGGCCATGCTTGAGATAAATTAAAGAGGTTCAGTTCCTTGCAATCAAAAAGCTAAGTTAACATCAATCACCAATCTCAGGACACCCACCCCATGTGCTACACGCTTGCTCTATTGTATTTATTTTATGTACATTACACCTTCCAAAATCTTGAAAACAACATTTGCAAGACGAATTAGTAGCATATATTCCAATGTATGCTGCGTGGAATTTTCCAGTGAAAAGAAAATATAAGATAACACAGCCTTCATGTTAAGGTGAGATAAAATAAAGCCATGGATTTCTAACAACTAAAGGACTCAAGTCTGTTTGAGCATCTCTTCTGGTTTCCTTTCTACTTTACTGATGAGCCTTCTCTAGTTTTCTGTCTCCTTTATTGTTTTTTTCCTGCCCCTTAATATGACACCTTCCCAGCTCCCCACTCAGACCTCTACTCCTCTGTCCCTGCACACTCTCCTGTGTTTACTCTATCCAAGTCCATGACTCCAACTACCATTTAATTACTAATGATTCCAAATTTTAGCTGCAACACTGACCCCTCTAAAGATCTCTCAACCACGTTTCTCTTTCAAGTACTTAAAATCCACTATGTCTAAAACCAAATTCATCTTAGGACTTGCCTCTTCCACTATACTTCCCATCTCAATAAATTCCATTACCATCCACCTAGTAACTTAAATGAGAAAACTTGAGTCATCTTTATTTTCCTCATTATCCATCACTTTCAGTGTCATAAAGCTCTACTGATTCTTCCCCTAAAGATGTCACAGCCCCAGCCCCGCATTCTATTCCTCACTGTAACTATCATATGAGGGCCTCATTTATATTCCATGTAAACTATGCTATCAACTTCCAAACTGATTTTCCCATCATGAACAATTCTTCACGTCTGCCTCCTCTCACTGCCACCAGGATTCTCGCTTGGAAATATATCAAAAATATCTTTGTCACTTTTCCAATTAAAATCTTTTAGAGGTTCCCTATTTCCATTGAGGGAAAGTCTAATCAGAATTACATCCTCATTCCCCCAAAGTCTGATATCAACTTCCTTAAATTTCATCTTATATTTCTCCCTACTCCAGCCTTACCACCAATAATCTAAATAAAACCACCCTTGTCATATACCAAACTCGGTCTACTTCTTTTAACTCCTTTTCTTTGAACATCTTTTTCCCTCCACCTTGTCTGGGTCATAAATACATACATATTTTTGTTGGCCAAGATCCTTGGGTCCACACCATAACTGCTCTAGTTAAAAAAAATTTATTATAGGGTATTAGTCATTCATGCCATCTTCTGAGTGGTGTGGGGAAACTTACAGAATCTTCAGGAAAATCAGGGGCCAGCTTTTTACTCTGAAGCCAGAAACAACACCCAACTGCTCTACTCTCCTCCAACTGACACCCACGTCACAGCTTTCCCCTTGACTAGCATAGCTCACCCCAAAACTTTACTTCTGGCTCCAGAGGACAAATCCCACATACTTACTGCTTCTCTGGCTCACTTCTACAGCAACGTCTCCTACAGGCACCTCTGACTACTGAAATCTAGGTCATGGGCGAGTGTCTAGCTCCAAATGAGGCTGGGGAGAGTTTTTTTGCCTTATATTTTGGGAGGTAGAGAGTTTTTCCAATGATTAGAAGAGTGTGTAAATGGATCTAGGCAGCAACCATCCACTACATCCTTCCCCTTTGATGGCCAAATTAATATTCTCCTTCCAAGACTCATCACCATACTCCCTCGGGCACTGGGCTCCCAATTGCACAGAGCATACCCGTGCCATGGCACGCCTTATTGGAACCGTGTGTTGGTGTTTCCCTCACTCCTAAACTCCATAAAACCCTTGAGTGTCATAGGTGTGCTTGATTCTGGTATATGGTAACCCCTAAATAAAAGTTCTTTTGGGGAGAAAGAGGAAAAACTGGAGAAGTCCTTATTCAAATGTTCTTTATGTGCAAATATTTTAGTGATTTAGCTGAATTCTCTTTTACTCAATACCCCCGTTCCAGGGAATATTTTAAACTCTGGTCCAATAATATGGCACTGTAATGTACAATGTGTCTAACCAATATTAAAAAAAAATTTTAAATAGTTTGTGGTTTTCGAATATGCCCAAGGGAAATTGGAACTCTAGCATGAGTCTTCCCCAAAATTTAGCAAAGCACAAGCAATCTGAATTCAGAATCCCATGATATTATTAACAGAGATGTTACTTTGAAATGGAAACAGTAGTGGGGAAGAGTCCAGAGAGGGAACGTCAACTGTAAAAGTCATTTAAAATGAGTTCTGTTTGTTTTGTTAATGACCATGGGATTTGTATCGATGTTACTCTGCCTTCACTTTGACATCATAAAGTGGTCTCCACGGACCTGCTGACAGCTTCATGAGCTGATCGTGACAACGGTCTATGTCCAATGAGAGGGAATAGGCAAACAGGGAGTATGTATTTTTATAAGTGAACATAAAGAGACTAGTAAATAAGCAAGTTTCCATTCTTTCTTTGAAACATATATGCTCGAAGTTTTGAAAAAAAAATGGTCATTTGGAGCCAATTCAAGGTATTCAACATTGATCTTTGATAACCACTTGGTCAAAATTAATTGTTATAAATCAGTTGGTTCCATGAGTGAGACAATTCACATAGGGGCCACAATCGTGGCTTCCCACTCCTGACCCTCAAGTTGTGCAATTCCATGGCCCTGCAGTCTTGTAGAGTAGACCATTTATGCAGGCAACAGGAATGAGGTAGGGGAGGCTTCGTGGCAACAAATATGAAGTATATTAGAAAACACTCCAAAAGATACATCCTAGGCCCACTCTGATCACTGAGAACAAAGGTAGAGAAACAAAATCAATTTTAATATTTGAGTCCCTTCTTCTCTCTACATTTTTTTTCTCTCCACATTTTTAAAGATGAAAACATAAAATGAGAAGCTTGACACCAAATCATCTATTTCCCCTTGCATGACAAACCTCTTATAACCTCATAGGAAAATCCTGCGACCTTCCTTGTGCGAAATGTGTTCCCTGTAGTAACTATACTCACGGTGAACACAGCACAATGTATAAAGTGGTCAAATCCCTATGTTGAGGAGCTGAAACTAATGTAACATTGTGTGTCAACTACACTTCATGAAAAAATAAAGAAAAAAAAGAGTGAAGCTTAACATTTTATAAATTCTTAATATAAGTCCTGGGATCAAGCCCCGCATCAGGCTCCCTGCTTGGCAGGAAGCCTGCTTCACCCTCTCTCACTCTCCCTGCTTGTGTTCCCTCTCTAGCCGTGTTTCTCTCTGTCAAATAAATAAATAAAATCTTTTAAAAAAAAAAAGAATCCGGTTGAAATTGCTACAGTAGTATGTTTATTATCATAGTAGTATACAGGGCTACTTTAAACATATTGAGAGCACTAGAGTACAATACAGATCATTTACTTTCCAATTACGACAGCCTGGGTTTAATTTCATGGTAGACCTGGCGAGGGAGGAAGGATGGACTAGGGGTGCCTGGGTGGCTCAGTTGGTTAAGCGACTGCCTTCGGCTCAGGTCATGATCCCGGAGACCCGGGATCGAGTCCCACATCGGGCTCCCTGCTCAGCAGGAAGCCTGCTTCTCCCTCTCTCACTCCCCCTGCTTGTGTTCCCTCTCTGGCTGTGTTTCTCTCTGTCAAATAAATAAAATCTTAAAAAAAAAAAAAAAAGGATGGACTAGCATTCACCTGTGGTCTCCATACAGTTCTTGACTTAATTTAACCAACGTACAGGGCGAGCTACGAGGGGCCATTCATTAAAGTCCAAAAGACCAGGTGGGAGATGATTGTTTATTCAATGAAACTACTATTTTCTCAGGCTGTTTCTACAGCGTGTGAATAAGGATTTTCACCATCATATGAATAAAAGAGAACATTTCAGAAATGTCTGTACTTCCAAATATTAGGCTGAAATTCAAACACTGCTCCTAATAAATTCTGACAGTGTTTATACGTGTTTTTAATCTAATTGTTTATATATTCTTTTTTCTTCTAAAGTGATTAATCTGTTCGTGCATGTGGTTTTGGCAAATAGAAGAATTATGTTTTTACAGCTATGGTCATGCCAGTCTCTACATAGTTAGGACTTCTCTTTCTTCCTCTAGCACTTCAGTATTAGATTTCTCTCCCTCAACCTTCATCCATCACCCATCTTTTGCTCTATTTTCCTTCCTATTTCTCTTTGTTTCCCTTCCCCTTTTCTGTCTTTATCCATTATGGACTGTAGTAATATACAGCTGGGATATATTTTTATTTATGAAATATCTTAAATAAAATGGAAATGATAATATTACTTCACTGGGTTCTTGTGAGGATATGTGTAAAATGCTTGGCACCGTGCTAGGTATGGAGAAAATCAAAACCACATTGAGGTACCACCCTACACCAGTGAGAATGGCAAAAATTGACAAGGCAAGAAACAAGTGTTGGAGAAGTTGTGGAGAAAGAGGAACCCTCCTACAATGTTGGGAGAAAAGCAAGCTGGTGCAGCCACTTGGAAAAACAGTGTGGAGGTTCCTCAAAAATTTTAAAAAATAGAGCTACCCTATGACCCAGCAATGGCATTATTGGGTATTTACCCCAAAGATACAGAAGTAGTGGAAAGAAGGACCACATGCACCTCAATGTTCATAGCAGCAATGTCCACAATAGCCAAACTGTGGAAGGAGCCGAGATGCCCTTCTACAGACGAATAGATAAAGAAGATGTGGTCCATATACACAATGGAATATTCGTCAGCCATCAGAAAGGATGAATACCCAACATTTGCATCAACATGGATGGGACTGGAGAAGCTTATGCTGAGTGAAGTAAGTCAAGCAGAGAAATTCAATTATCATATGGTTTCACTTATTTGTGGAGCATAAGGAATAGCATGGAGGAGATCAGGAGAAGGAAGGGTAAAACAAAGGGGGGAAATTGGAGTGGGAGATGAACCATGAGAGACTATGGACTCTGGGAAATAAACTGAGGGCTTTAGAAGGGAAGGGGTGAAGGGATGGGTGAGCTTGGTGATGGGTATTAAGGAGGGCACGTATTGAATGGAGCACTGGGTGTTATATGGAAACAATGAATTATGGAACACAACATCAAAAACGTACATACAATAAGGTGGAAAAATTACCTTAATTTTTGGTAGATATTGCATAAAAATTTTTTAATCACTGTTCTTGATTTAAAAGAAGCTGAGTGATAAATAGGTAATGGGGATAAAGAAGGGCACTTGTCATGATGAGCCCTGGGTGATGGATGTAAGTGTGGTGTCACTACATTGTATGCCCGAAACTAATATAACATTGTATGGTAACTAACTGGGATTTAAATAAAAATTTTTAAAAAACCAAAAGAGTGGAATGTCCAGCATTTCTCTGATAAAAGCAGTCTAAATAATCCTCTTTAATTGTTCTTCCGTTTTCTCTCCTGCTCTTAATGAATTCCTAGAGTCCCCAACTTTTTCAGAGCAGCAGCTTGTCGTCTACTAGGGATGGCAAAAAAGCTCTGTCCTTCACTCCAGGAAACTGCCCATGTACACAGCCCTTCGTACACATCCCAGGGCCATCATCGATACCACTACTTCATCTATTGGCCACTTAGTTGGCCATAAACTGTTCAGAATTTCTGCTCCAGGGGAAAGGGTTTCCTATCTTGCCTGGTACCAGCCTGCACAAATGAAACAAAACATGTGCCTATGACAACACCAAGGCAGGACAGAGAGAGAAGGAGGGAGGGAAAAGGTGTGGTGTGTACAGTGGGGGTTTCTTAGAAAATACATGGTTACTGATATTTCCATAATAACTAAATAAAATCATAAAATATAAGATATTATGGGACATTTTTGCAGTTATTTTAGGGTTTGGCATTATTTCATTTTATATTATATTATAGGAGTTGAACTTTTCAGGTGTCAGGACCATGACCCATCCATGCCCTGCCTCAGGACTGAAACCAGTGTGGTCAAGTGGAGAGAGCAGAGATTCTGGACATCTGTGTTCTGATTCTCTTTCACTTCCTTGCTTTGGATAAGATATTGCATTTCTCAGAAGGCTTGCTTCCTTGGTTCTAAGAAGGTAATATTACCTTTCAGGTAATATTACCTTTCAGGTAATATTCACTACTTCTCAGGCTCATTGGAGAGAATACAAGATTGGTGTGTTAAGGTTCATAACACTTATAGGCTTTCTTCTCATTTTTTCTTTTTTTTCTTTTTAAAGACTTTATTTATTTGACAGAGAGAAACACAGCCAGAGAGGGAACACAAGCAGGGGGAGTGAGAGAGGGAGAAGCAGGCTTCCCGCCGAGCAGGGAGCCCGATGTGGGGCTCGATCCCGGGTCTCGGGGATCATGACCTGAGCCGACGGCAGTCGCTTAGCCAACTGAGCTACCCAGGCGCCCCTTGTTTTTACTTTTTGAACACTAGAAGTTTGCTGAATGAAAAGAGCAGCTTCACAGACTGTCACACATGATTCCTGTGGCCTGCTGATCCTATATGAATGACAGATTCATTTTATTTTTACTGTAAAATTTGACTTTAGAAACATTATTGTGGGATAGTACTATTCTGAGAATGGAACTTCCTTAAAGAACAGAGGGAAACTGTCCATGTGCCCATTTTCTTAGCGGTATAGAGAAGGTACAGAGACAAAAAAAAAATGAGAAGGGGGACAAGAATGAAATGGTAAAAGTTAGTGTCATATATCTACATACCTTTGCATATTTTATAATAGAGAACAGTACAATTAGCATGAATCTTCTGACACTTTGACATTTCTATTTTAAAGACAAATTCTCGTAGTGCCTGGATGGCTCAGCCAGTTAAGTACCTAACTCTTGATTTAGGCTCAGGTCATGATCTCAGGGTCATGAGATCAAGCCCCGCGTCGGGCTCCATGCTCCACATGGAGTCTGCTTGAGATTCTCTCTCTCCCTCTGCCTCTGCCCCTTCCCCTGCTTGCACACTCTCCCTCTCTCAAAATAAATAAATAAAATCTTCAAAAAAAAAAGACAAATACTCATCCTTTTACCCTTATTCATGTTTGTTTTCTACTTGCTTCATAATCTAGGAGTTGAAGAAATAAAACACATCTGGCAATGGTTTTTCATGGCAACATTCTGTTTATGGGTTAACTTCTTCATATTATTTGATTAATGAAGAATTCCACACAAATTCCATCTGCTTATGCTGTGTGCAGTAATTAATGTATGGTAAAGAAACAATTTTTATCTTAAAAAAGAATTTTCACTGAGAGAAAAAATTACTATTTCCTTAATTCTTTCCCATCCACGGCATATGCCGAAAGTGCACTTATTTAATATTTCTACAAAATTCACTGGTCAAGTATCCACTCAGAAAACCTAGATACGAAGACGAAAACAGTGAGAACAATAGCTCAAATCCCTCTGAACGTCCATTCTACCAGGAATTGGACAAACACACAATGTCAGAGGCAGATACCTGGGTAGCATGGGATGGTCCTTTAGAGGACAGAGGCAGACTCTAGAGATTGAACAATGCAAATAGGCTAGCATCTTGGAAAATCATTCCCCCAAATCTGTGTACTAAGGACAGTTTTCTTCCTTTCCAAGCCCTTCCTAACCTTAATAGTTACTGTACTTCTTTTTTCCTATTTCCCCATCTTTCCTTTGACAAAGCCAAAGAAAACACTTGCTTTTTAAAATTTCCCTGTCTCGAGTATGCTAAAAGAAACACATAAGCTTTGCCCTTTCTTTTGTTTTCCTTCTTCGGGGACGGTAGCTGTTTACATGATTTTTGTTTGAGACACTGAGTTTACAAACACATGAAATTTACATGAAGCACCAACCATTTCTGCTAGTAAACATTTACTGAACATTGACTCTACGCATCAACATTAGGTACTGGGAACATGAAAATGGGATATAATTGATGCCCTTCACACGTGACTGTCTATTGGGAGCAAGAGATGCGAAATTAAGTTATCATAAAATGAATACCCTCGCCAATCAGGCATGTGCCCAGGAGTTGGCTGGCATAGAGGATGACATGATGAATTCTGCCTAGAAGGAAGGGGTAGCAGAGATATAATCTTATAAAGGAAGAATGGAGAAATGAATCCTAAAAGGTAAAGGGTTCCAATAATGGCAGACCAGATCACTAGAACGGCTCATCCCCCTATGAACAACTGCACATGAGATAAAAACAGCTGAATTAAGACATTAAACAGCTTACAAAGGAGTGGACAATTTTAAGGTCAAGGAACCAGAAACAGAACTGCAGAGAGGTAAGCCTGCCATTTGGATGTTCCTTCTCCTTAGGGATATCTGTCAAGTCTAAACAAAGGGACTGAAAGGCTGAGAAGTTGAACAGAACGTCTGACAGTTTGCTAAGGCTAAGGGAACAAAATTGGGAGTCCAAAATCACCAAAAGGAGTGAGAGCATGCTCACCATGTCAGGCTGTGGCATAAGGCCCTCAAGGTGGGAGTTGTAGTCGAGTCTTAGGGTCAGTTGGAAAAACACCAGCCATCAGAGTGACTGCAATACAAATGCCAGATACGTGCTTATATGCAATAAATCCTTATAGAATGACTGATTAAATGATCAGATCTGTGAATCAAGGAGGAGATGGCCCTTCTTTATATGCTCCCCATCAGAGAGCATATAGAAGCTGGACAGCCATGTGGCAGAGGCAATGGGGAACCCAAGTGCCAAGAGAATGTGAATCCACAGAGTTGGGGTTCTGAAATAAGAAGATTTAGAAAGGAAGGAAAGAAAGAGGACAGAAGGTACATGCAGCTGTGACCCCCCATCTCCGGCCAACTTTGTCCCACTTGGCAAATTGAAATAGGGAAAAAGGGCGAGTAGGCAAGAGGGTCAGTGAGTAAGGAGGTGGGAACAGAACTCCGCTAAGAAACGGGGCAAAGAAAAACCCCACTCTATTATATAGCAATCATAGCTTCCTACGGTTGTATAGAAAAGATATTCCTTAAATCCACTATGATATTAACTAATTATGTTAACAGCGATTCTACTGTGTACCACATTGGAACTAATTTTATTTTAACTGTGGTTTGTGGAAATCTCAGATCTCTCTTGATTCCCAATCCCCCCCATGCAGTACATAAGGGTTTGAATCTCTAAGATGAACTGTTTCCTTATCTTGTGAAAATTTTCTTCCCCAAATTCTAAAAACTGAGTGTTTCATGTTGGCTATTGACAAGAAGTGGGAGTTGTTCAAATATCTGCATGCTTTCTTGAAAAATTAGAGTTGTGAGTAAACAAAGGCCAAGTTTCCATTTTGTAGCTGACTGATAACTGAGGCAAGCCTAGCACAACTTTTATACAAAATACAAAATCAAGATGTGTCTTTCTCTTTCTCTCGTCATGCTGAAAAGGACAAGCTGACTGCCTTAAAAAGTGCATTTAGGGCGCCTGGGTGGCTCAGTGGGTTAAAGCCTCTGCCTTCAGCTCAGGTCATGGTTTCAGGGTCCTGGGATCGAGGCCCGCATCGGGCTCTCTGCTCGGCGGGGAGCCTGCTTCCTCCTCTCTCTCTGCCTGCCTCTCTGCCTACTTGTGATCTCTCTCTCTCTCTCTCTCTGTCAATAAATAAATAAAGTCTTTAAAAGAAAGTGTATTTATTCACACAGCAAGCCTGGCTTTATTGAACTGTGTTCCGTGGATGCCATGCATTTATAAATATCCTAATCCTCAGTTTCTTCCTCTTCTGTAAAGTGGATATTCTGTATGGTGTGCATGAATGAAAAAAGGTTTAAAGGGTGAAGAGTCAAAAGTCAGGAAATGCCTAATTAAGGATTTGGGGAGGAATGAGGACTTGGCCCACTTACGTATCCTGGGCAAATTCTGACAGTTTTCGCCACATGAACAGAACTGCATTGAAGGTATACATTTTCAAGGGAAAGAGGGATAGAAAAATTACATTCGGGCCACAACACCCACGTAATTGGGCTGTAGAACCTTTGGAATTTCCTGAAAACTGTTCTAAAATTTGGACTTTGTGCATAGATATTATGGTAACAGAATTTGTGTTTTGTTTCCATAGGCTTATTAAAGGAAGAAGGCATTCTAGGGAAATTTTCAACTTAGTAGTCCCTACTCCAAAGTTGTTAATTTATGGGTCTTTATGGGACTGCAAGGTAACAACAACAACAAAAAAGAACAAAATATTAATGTTTTTATAGCCTTTTATTCTTTATATTTGTGTTGACAATTTTTCCTGAGAAATAATGACCATTCCGCTAAAAGCAATTTTAAAGCATTTAAATGAATGCACAGATATTTGTGCTTTAAAATTTGTTTTTCAGCAAGAAATAATTGGGTAAAAACGATTGTAAAAGTCTGAACTGGGACACTATCATTCTCTCATTTTTTCCCTGACCAAAGCCTTAATGACTAAAGAATCAGGTCTTCATAAAATAAATCTTTAGCACTTCTTCTTATTCCATACATGCAAATAATAACCATATGTGGTAAGTCAGATCAATTCTTTCATATCTGTTGAGAATTAGAAATCAGTGGCTATCTAACACGGTTTCCCTACCAACTCCCTGAAGAGGTTGAGAATTTACAACAAAATTTACTGTTAAATTCGGAGTCAGAAAAGTCACATTTTTTATGGATACCTGCCCCTGAGATCAAAAGTTCCTTTCAACTGCACAGATTTCAATGGATAAAAAGGGAGTATATGAATCACCATGCTTTATGAAGTTCGAGTTTCAGAAAGAGGGTAGAAATCGATCGACTTTTCATTTACCTCTTGGAGTGGAGGAATTGGAAAGCTCCTATTGGGTTAAAGTTAGAATTTCATTATTATATTTATTAAACATGAACTATAAATGCTTATTATTGACAACTGTGTTCTCTTGAATAACAATTACAACCAGCTAATGCTTGTTGATTTCTTACTTTGTGCCAGTCATTGTGCTAAGACCTTTGCCTACTTATCTCATTTAAGTGATCCTTTGCACAGACATGATAATAGCTGTTTAACAAGGTTTAGGTACTTGCATGGCGTGCATAGCTAGTGAATACTATTCAACAGAAAATATAGAAACCAGCACAATACATCTCTTTCTTGATCCAGCCAAATCATAGTTTCTGGAGAGTGGAAAGTGTGAGAAGTGTGAGAAACATGAAGTTAGATTCCCACTATTCCAAATGCTAAGTGAATTGTTGAAGAAACAAACACTGAAATGTTTGCTCTTTCACCAGAGAAAGGGTGCTAATATATCACAAGTATTGTCATGTTTTTGATGATTTTATTTATTCACTTATTTTAGAGAAAGAGACCATGCGTGCATACGCGTGCATGTGCATGAACAGGGGAAGAACAGAGAGGGAGGGAGAGGAAGGAGGCAAGGATTCCAAGCAGACTCCACACTGAGCAGGGAGCCTGATGTGAGGCTCAATCCCACGACCCTAGGATCATGACCTGAGCTGAAACCGAGAGTCAGACGCTCAACCGACTGAGCCACCCAGGGGTGATGTGCTAAAAATTGACAAGGAGCAGCTCTTGCTTCTTTGGTGAGGTTAGCTTCCCACAGGTCATTTTTCAAGGGACATGTAGGTGACTGTGAAGTCTTTTCTTTTGTGGCATTTGTTCACACATGGAATAAGGAGATTGAATTTTACCATTTATAAATCTCATTCATTTATAAACAGCCCATAAGGAGGAAGAATTTAAAAATGCAATTAAGTGAAAATGTCATTTCAAGAACTAATCTCAGCTATCTTTATTCTACTGAGCATTCAGTTCTTTGCTTTAGATCCATTTTCACTTGTGTCCAATGTATACATTCACACATTTTATCTACTCTCCTTTTTTTTTCTTCTTCCGTCACATTTTTAGTTGTGTTGTAATTTGCAGCCTGTTTTTTTAAATTCTATTATGTTCAGCTATTTTAAAAAGTCAAATACTTCCCCAAGGGCTTTAGCAAGGTCCATAATAATAGTTGATTACAAAAGTAACCTGCCTCATCGACTCCAATTCGCCCCTTCCCAGAGCCACTGTGATAGACACATATTGCCACTCTTAAATTTTTCAGTCCTGGTCATTAGCTATTGCTTCTTCCAAGGAAGATGATGATTTTTGTTCTTCTCCATCTCAGCGCTACCCCTACTCCCACATCCAATTTCCATTTCCAACCCTCCAATGTATTAGCAGAGTTTAGGACATGCTACCCGAAAATATGGCACCTCACCATACTGAATATTTCCAGCTGAAGGAATCTGAGAAAAGGCACCTGCAGGGAGAACTCTGTGATCTTTCCCCGAAGCTGGTCAGAGAAACATGTGACAGGTGTCCTTCCCATACCCGAAGGAAAGGAGCAGCTTTATCTCTGAAGACAAAGGGCCACGGAGAAGAATCCGAACCAAGAGGACTTGCTATGCTTTTTCTCAGATAACACATTTAGCACACAGCCTTTAAGACCCATCACATTTTCTCACGACTTCGCCAAACCTGGCACGTAAACACTCAGGTTCACCCATTTCTTTGGGTCTTCATTTCCTTATAAAGGTCCTGTGTCACATAAAACTTATATTAAATAAATTTGTAAGCTCATCTGTTGACCTGTCTTTGTCAATCTAATTTTCGGACCCAGTCAGGGACCCAAAGAGTATCAAGGAACTTTTCCCTCCTCTGCAGTACTTACCATGTAATTTTGCTTAGGTTGTCATTTGGGTTTTACATCACTACGACTCTGTAAGTCCTATTTATAAATGACTCTTGTTATAGACTGTGACTGTTTTCTCATGAAAATATTTTTCTCATGAAAAATTTGTTTTTTCTTAAAAGCTATTTTAAAGCCATTTCTTACCAATAGTCTTATGTTTGACTGCTTAGTTTTGTGTATACTTACTACCAATCTACCTTCTAATTATCCTCAAGTGGTACGTCTTTCAGAACACTGGACAATTTTATATCTTTGGATAAATCCCTCCAGTGTCCTGAGCTGCTCCCATCTCGACTGACTGCTACCTGCGCCTCACCCGGTCAGGTCAGATTCACCCAGGATAATCTTTTTGGTTAACTTAAATTCAGCTGGTTAGGGGCCTTAATTACATCTCCAAAATTTCTTTGCCTTCATCATCAACATAACATAATCATGGGAGTGATGGCCCATCCTGTTCACAGGTCCTGCCCAGATTCAGGATATGTTTTTCAGGGGGTGTGACTCTTGGGAACTATCTTAGAATAATTCTGCCTACCACTATACCTAATACCTTGAAGTCATCCAGAAATGTCCCTTCATTACCATCATGGGAATCCCCTTAGCCTTTCTCTTAAGCTGGAGTCCCTGTTTCCCGAACTCTGTTTCTTCCTCCTTGACTAACTCCATAATTTTGTAGAAGCACATTTCGGCTTCCTGAAGAGGGCTGCATGGCTGCATGGGAAGCAAGTTTTGTTTCTCAGGGACTGAATATGGGATTCTAGGTTTGAAGTTGTTTTTCCTCACAATTTTGAGTGTGCTATTTCCCCATTGATTTCTAGCTTCCAGCATTGCTAAGTCTGATGTCCTCTAACACTTGATATTTTGGACGAACTTGGTTGTGTTTTGTTTTTTTTTTTTCTCCCTGAGAGCTTGTAGAATCTATTTTCTGTCCCCAGCTTACTGAAATCTCTCGATAATGGACTTCGGTCCCTTTCATCCATTGTTCTGGACACTTAGTATCTCTTTCAATCAGGACACTCATGTTCTTCAATTCTGGGAAATCTATTTTGAACGATTTTATTGGTGATTTCTTTACCTTTGTTATCTCTTCCTCTATCCATAGACCTCCAATTATCCTAGAACATTCTAGATGAGTCTGTTTTTTTTAATCTTGCCTTTCTTCTTTTCCTCTCTGGTTTCTAGTCCACTTTCTAGGGGCTTCCCCTCAGTATATCTTCCAATAGTTTGTGCTATCATATTTTTAATTTCTAACATTTTGTGTTCACTGAATATTTCTTTTTTATAGTATCCACTTCTTGTTTCATAGACTCATATCTTCTCTGAAGATACTAATAATAGTTATTATAGACTTTTCTTTCTATTATATTGGTATTTCCACTTTTTTTTTAATAAATGTCTGGCAGTCCTTAGCAATCTGGTCATATTTAAGGGTGGGGCACTAAAAAAGATGATTAGGAGCTCTTGAGGAAGATGGTTGTCAACAGTGTTTTTCTCTCTAGAGTAATATTTGGAAGACCTCAGACCTGAATATTTTGTGCTCATTTCCCTTGGATGTTAGGCTTCCAGAAAAGAAGCTTCTGACCTCTTGCCTAGGAGGTACATGTCTGGCTGCCAAAATTCCTGAGTCATATGAAGGAAGAAGGCTAAAGATCTCAAGTCCCATATATAAGGTTTATCTTAATCCCTATGTTTTCTACTTGCTCTCTCCATCTTAGCTGTGCCTGGTATTGTGTTCAAAGACCATCTGCTTATCCTCTTTACAGAATAAGGCTCCAGTCTCCTGCCAGAACGGGGGAAGGATGTTTGCTCAGGTGCCTAAATTTAGGAATGGAGATATGAAGTACTAAATTCTTAAACAGATTTTCAACCAATTCTCCACCTGCCAAATCCTACTCCTTTGGAGGATTCTGAAATGTACATTAGGTTCTTTCTCTTCTTTCCCGACTTCCAGTTTAGGATTCAGCTTTCTTCCATCTGCTAAGTCATTTAACTCCCATCTATCTGCTTACCAACTTCCAAAAGTTTGTCATTGTTGTCTCCTATCTCATTCATTGTCCTTGTCTATTTTTATCTTCCTTAAATATCCCTTTACTCTCATTTAGTGGGATTCTGAGAGGAAGAGGAGTTAAGGTACCTGTGAGTTCAATCTGCCATTCTTAACTATTTATTCGCAAGACAATCAGAATCAAAGCCCCAATGACTTTTGGGAGGTAATCTCACCAAATGATTTGAGAGCCTCTTTGGAGGAATACACTTGTGAGAAACTCGAGAAACTTCTGGGAACAAAATAAAGATGAGACAATTCTCTACAAGATACTAAAATATAAATATATAATTGTTAAAATGGAATCATATTGGTGGTTATAGACAGGTTAATGGAACAAAAGAGCAAAACCAAATACATAAAAATAGTTTGTATATCATAATATTTCAAACTGGTGTGAAAACGATTAACCAGCCAACTAGCCAGTTGATGAATGATATTATAAGAATGACTAGCAATTTTCATATACATGATATAAAATCTTCATCAGAATAAATTCTGAAAGTCCCTTCTTCTTCCCAGGATCAGACAAGGATCCCAGGGGCCAACAAGGACTCCAAGGATATCTTTTAGTCTGTGGCTGTAACTGTGCCATCTCTCTTTGCTCTGGCTCTTTATGGCCCCGCTGAAGGCAGTTGGCCTTTCTGACATCATCTCCCCTCGGTCCCACACCCTACTTGAGATTATGACAGCCTTTACCACAACTCCCAACATCACTGAGTTTAGTATTCAGTCCACAGGCCCCCACACTGCCAGCCCTGTCAGAGGTCCTGCCCCTTCTTGAAGGCCCAGTTGGGACTATAACACCATCTCCACTGCTCTCAAAACTCTCAGATCTTATCCATGGGGCTTGGGAATTTTACTTTTACTTTTTACAGGCTAGACTGCTGTATTTCTTCTGGAATTCTCTGAGCCCTGATCTTGTTCTCTCTGGCTTTTGGAAACAACGGCTTCTAATCTCCTGAAGAAAAAGAAAGAGTATACACGCAAGAAATCATCCCAAAACTCTGCAGCTTAAGTAATGGCAACATTTATTTTGCTCAAAACTCTGCAATTTGGGGCTGCTTACAGGATAAGGACTGGGATATGGAATTATCTGGAAGCTAGCACACTAATGTTTCTGGCAGGTGATACTGGCTGCCAATAGGGAATCTCAGCTAGTGTTATCCTTCAGGAATGAACACATGGTCTCCTCACGTGTCTGAAGCTTCCTCACAGCCTAGTGAGTATCCCTAAAGAAAGAGCCAGATACAGACGTAACAGTACTTATGACCTGACCTCAGAAGTCATGCAGTGTCACTTCCACTGCATCCTATTTGGTGAGCCAGTCTCCAAGTTTTACTCAAGTTCAAAGGAGGAGAAATAGATTCCACCTCTCAGTAGAAGCATGGCATGGTTCTGGAGGAACATGTGGGACTGAGGCAATTTTCAGAAATATAATCTGCCACACCTAGTTTCCTACATTAAAAAGAAGAGGAAGAAAGAATTTTTAAAAAAAAAAAAATTTATGTGTGGTAAAAGCCCACAGGCAAGAAAAGATACAGTTAATCTCTCAGTTAGGTTACCTTGCCCATTTGGTTTCATGATTGAGATACAAGTGCTAACAGAATCCTTTGCTACATTAATTAACTCTGCTTTACTTCAAGGTCATGAAATGGGTCCTTAACTCGAGCCAGTCACCTTGAAAATAAACGATGCTGCTAACAAGGGCAACCAAACCAAACAAAGCCAACAACAAAAAGAATGGCTCAGTGTAAATCCATTTCCTCTAGTACAAGATCTACTAAAGATACATGGGGACTTCTTTGCCCAAATGAGGGCACCCATAAACACTTAGGACAGGAGTAAAAAAATTATTTTCTGTTTTCTTTTCAAATTACTGCTCTCTTGAACTCATTTATGGAAGATCAGATCACATTTTTGTTTTTGTTTTTGTTTTAACTAAGAAGATCGAATCATGTCATTGCTAAGATGCAACATTACTGTCTTGGCAGCTACATTTGGCTAAATCTTTGCAGAGGCTCTCTTATTTGGTTTTATATCATGACTACACTATTAAAAAATGTATCCATGAACAGTTGGCAATTGCTATCACAGTGTTGTTGAATTTTTTCTTTTTTTCTTTAGAAATTGAGCAATCTCTTTAGGAATTTTAACATTTGGAACAACTTCATTTCCTTTATATTGTATTATAAACATTTATAAATGAATCTTGAAACACTGGAAAAAAATTTTCAGTAACAATTAAAAAAATTTAAAAAAATTTAATAAGAAGACAAAAAAAAATTTATAATAATTCAAAACCAAATTCCAGGTTAGTCTAGTAAATGACATACCAAAAAGTTGCCTGAAAGTGGCTTCCACAGTTCATAGGTGATACACTTGTACCGGCAGTTAGAAGAGGGAGAAAGTCTGATTTGCTCATATCCTTTGTGTTTCAAATAAGTAATCCAGTCTTGTCCCATGTATTGAGGGTCTTTTTAAATAAATCAGTCAGAAAATAATTTGCTAATAACCTCAAATCTATTGTGAACTGGAGACATGACTTATTTAATTCCCAAATTGGACTTTGACCAAAAGAATTTCTTGCAAAATACAGATTCCTAGGGTCACCCTTAAGAATTTGAGTAAGTCTGGGGTGACACCCCAGAATCTACATTTTAAATAATTCACCTATTAAAGACTGCTACAAATGGCCCTACTAAGCTAGATGAAGTTTTATTTTTAGTTTTCGCAATGTAATCGAGAACTCTTACTCTATGCCAGCCACAGTTCCAAATGCTTTGTAAATATGAACTCATTTAATCCTCATAATAAACTAACAATGTAAAGATACTTGTTCTCAACTTACAGATGAGGAAACTAAACCGCAAAGAGGTCAAGTAACTTGTCCAAGGCCCCACGACTGAACCTAGGCAGTCTGGCTCCAGTCTGTGCTCATATCCACTATCCTTTGCTGACTTTTGAAAGACTTAATCACACACACATAAAAATCAAATATTTAGGGCCCCTGGGTGGCTCAGTTGTTTAGAGTCTGCCTTCAGCTCAGGTCATGATCCCAGGGTCCTGGGACTGAGCCCCAAGAAGGGAGCCTGCTTCTCCCTCTCCCCATCCTCCAGGCTCTCTCTCTCTCTGTGTCAAATAAACCCTCTTTTTAAAAATCAAGTATTTAAAGGGTGCCTGGGTAATGTCCGAGTGGTTCAGTTTGATAAGCATCCCAACTCTTGATTTCAGTTCAGGTGATGATATCAGAGTCATGAGATCAAGCCCCACGTTGGGCTCCACACCCAGCGTGGGATTCTCTTTCTCCCTCTCCCTCTGCCTCTCCTCTCTTTCTCTATTTCTTAAAAAAATAAATATCAAATAAAGTATTTAAGATCATGGAACTATAGGATCAAAGACCAACGGATTGGAATATGTCAGTTTTCCTCTTTCTTAGCCCTTCGTAACGAGCTTATCATTGCAGGCTGAAGGCCACTGAGTTTCAGACAAGGTGGCGATGGAATACCACATGCTACCATCAGCACTACCCAATTGTTGGTCATCATAATTTCCATAATTCCCATCATAGCATTCATCCTTATCCTCTCGGTTCTCCACGGGGATGGCCTGGAGCTCTCCTGTGATCCCTACCCATTCCCAACTCTTGCCAACTTTGTCCCCTGAGTGAGAGGTATTCTTTCCCCTAGACCCACGGCTACTGCCTGGGGTCCTCCTCTGAGGGACTCATCATGTATGACCACAAAGTCTGTCCTTCCAGTGACTGACAGCCTGACTCAGCAGCAAGATCATATTACCTTGGACACAACCACCATTCAGAATCAAAACCACATCTCTCCTCGATGTGGTATCCTCAAGCTCACACTAGTCTGTGCCTCCGAGTGTTCAAATCCAGAAATAAGATACATAGTTCCCCAGCATGTTTTATAGGGTATTCTACAACCCAATATCTGGAAATAAGTTGACATCTTATGGCTTGTTATCATATAGAGAAGCACCTATTCCTTCTCTGAAAATGAGGGCGATCCAAAAACAACACTTTAAAAGTTTGAATTTACATATAAATAATTTATGATGGCTTTGAATTTGAGATTTTCAACTTGGCCTTAAAAAGATGGGATCTGTCAGGTCCCATAATCTGGTTGTACAAGCCTAAACTCCATGAACTGACTTTATATAAAATATTTATAAACACTAGAGATGTGTTATGGAAGATGAGCTCATTATGGTCCTTTTTTAGTGCATCAAGAGGTACATTAGAAAGCAAGGACTTGTTCTTGGCTGCTAATGCATAATGAATAAGTATAAGGTTAAATGTTTCATTCCTAAGCATTTGGGTCACACATAATCACTCTGATAAGGTATTTTCTTGGTTTTATTTCTTACTTGTATTTATGTGCTATATAGGAGGCAGCAAAAAGAAAATATGTCAACTATCCATTCTTATAAAGTAAAATTTGAAGAGAAAAATGACTTTCCAAGGTAGCATGGTATGGTAGAAATATTATTGTCAATGGAGTCAGACCAAACAGGACTCAAATTCAGCTCTGCAACTTCCAGGTTACTTAGCTTTTCAAAGCTCAGTAAAGGTTCATGGTCAATATTACCACACTAGAAATAATTCTGGCAGAGAAGCTACTACAATGAAATAGGACCAACTGAAGAAAATTAACCAGTTTCTTAAATATGTGCTTTGAATCTTAGAAAAGAATGGGAACAGGTACATATCAACTCCCACCATATGCCTTTTCTAAATGTCTGAATTATATAATTTTATTACGTTATTGCAGGGATTAGATAAGTTGAATTGGGTGGTTTTAATATTTGAAGTTGAATAGCTAAGCAAAAGGGAAAGGGATTGTATTGTAGCCTTAAGTGAAAGGGTTATAGAAAAGTAATTCAACTCCTCTCTCATTTCCTGGCATACCCCATCAAGAGGTCAGTCAGGGGATGACAAGCTGCCTTGGGCGTGAATTGCCAGTTGAACCAATTAACTGCACTGAAGTGTCCCACCTAGCTGAGAGAGCCTCAAATGAGGGTCACGAAGGAGCACCAGGAATACTAAACTGATTACACTCAAGAGGTCACCGAGGGAAAAATGCAGGGGAATATTTATCCTGCAGGCAGAAATCAACAACAAAGTAAGGAACTCATGATGAGTAGATGGGAGGAATCAAATTTTTGCTGTGATTTTGAGTTTTATGTTCTCTTGTAAACTCTTGGCTTTACAATAATTCAAATCTACTTAAATAACAGAACTTCCATCAAAAGTCACCAATGAAATCCGGCCACCAAGCTCAACTACTTTGTTTCATTTCAGTCTTTCAGTTCTACTGGCTCTGCCGCTGCTAGACACAGCTTCCTTCCCAATGTATTCCCTTAATTCCAGGACAGGTTTTTTTCTGGTGTTCCTACTTCCTCTCTGGACATTTCTGTTTTATTCCTTTCCCCCCCCCGCCCCCAGGTTTCTTTTTTTTTTAAGATTTTATTTATTTATTTGACAGAGAGAAACATAGCCAGAGAGGGAACACAAGCAGGGGGAGTGAGAGAGGGAGAAGCAGGCTTCCTGCCGAGCAGGGAGCCCAACGCGGGACTCGATCCCGGGTCTCCAGGATCACGACCTGAGCCAAAGGCAGTTGCCCAACCAACTGAGCCACCCAGGCGCCTCCCCCCCAGGTTTCTTTTATATATATATGTATTTATTTTAGAGAGGGAGAGAGTGCACGGGGAGGTGCAGGGTAAAGGGGCAGAGGGAGAGAGTCCTGATCAGACATCCCATTGAACGTGGAGCCTGAAGAAGGGCTTGATCCCACAACCTGAGATCACCACCTGAGCAGAAACCAAGAGTTGGATGCTTAACTGGCGGCGCCACCCTGGCCCCCTTCCCTTCCCAGGTTTCTAAATGAAGGCAGACTTCACAACTTAGTTTTTTAATACTTACTCTCTTTTGGTCAGTCCATTCACTTTTTTGGCTCCTACTTCTCTACTTCAATCCTTGATTGACTTCTTAAGCATGGTTCAAAATTTCTAAACTGCTTGTGCACATTCCTAATGGATGATCCATTGGCCCCTGAAACTTCACATCATGCTTCCCTTTTTATATTCCTCACTCCAATAACCCCAAATTCCCCAACATAGCTCCTCTTTGTGGCTCAGACTCACAAAGTTGAGGTCACCTAGGCTCTCCTTCTCATTACCCTTGCACTTTAACAGGTGCTAATTTCTCCAGATTTCCACTCACCCCCCAATTCACCGCTCCTCTCCTTACACTATGCAACTCCTCTCCTTACACACTGACACTGTGTGTTTCACCCCACCTACCCCCTGTTATCTCCTGCCTAGAGTTAACACGTCCCAAAAGAAATACAAGTGTTCTAGTTGTTCAAAGGAGATTATTAAATCTTACATGGATTAATTATGTATCTTCCAAATAACATAAGGCAAACAAACAAACAAACAAACCACTGAGTGGTTATCAATTCATGGAAAATAACCTAAAAAGCTACTGAAACACTAAAAGGAATGTTGTATCTTTAAATAGAAGCTAACTGTTATAGAAAAAATTGATATTTACAAGGAGTGGGGCTTTTTAAAATAGACAAAGCAAGGGTACAAATCCATACTGTCTTCCCTCCCCTAACCAGTCAATGAATGATACTGATATTATGGCGACATAAGAACATATATCAGATTTTCCTGAGTGCTTTTTATAGACCATCTGAATCAGAATCATCTGGAGTATCTGTTAAAATGCTGTTTCCCAGGCCCCATACTGTGCGCTTCTTTTGTAGTGAATGTAGAACATGGTTTTGAAACAAATTCTCCCTGCGATTCTTATGTACATTAAAGCCGGGGAACCACTAAAATACAAGCAAAGAAAAAAGGCTATAAAATTATATAAAAATATTATAAATCACATTTACTTTCTTTATATTTGTTTCCATTTTTCCAATTTTATAGTTTTGTAAGAAAAGTAATAAGTGTGACGTTAAAACAAAATTTGTAGACTCTCGCTGAATTTCACCTACATATATCAAGCAATAACCCACAGATAAATTCTTTGAAAATGTTAAAAAGATTCTGTAAGAGATTTGAAACAGAACTTTTTCATATACTCTCAAAACTACAATTAAACTCAAAAATGACTTAAATAACCTAAAGGGATTTTTTTTTTACTCAAAAAGTCTTCAAAATTCCAGATGTGTAGGAAAAAGATAATAAAATTATAATACCATTGTTCTTTTTTAAAAACTCAAGTTCTCTTGCTAATATTTAAGGATACTGATTTATTTAAAACATAACATGTTTCTGCTTCATAACAACATCTGTATTATTTTACATTTTTATTGGCAACTTTCACTGCACCCTGGTGATTTCTAAAAATCCTCATACTTCCCTGCTGGTCAAAGTTTCCAAAAAATAATAAACAAATGATTATTAACTATGATCTTTTTATTCCGTGACTATATATTCCATAAGAAACACTTGAAAAAGCTGAACTATTAACTTTGGGAAAAATCAGGTCCATATACCAGATCTCAAGTGCGGAGATATTTTGTGAAGCGGACAGATCATCAAGAATAGATAGGAAAACGCCCACCGCCAAGATTGGTCTTCCCAAGAGAGAAAGTCAGCATCTGGACTTCCATCAGCATTAAACACACTCCTAACTTTTTCACCTCACAAAAGTAATGTCCCTTGCTCATAGAGAAGCTGCTAGCATGGCAAGTGCTGCCTCTTGCTGAAGTTTCTAGCCAAGTTGTTCTCAACTGGGAATGACTTGGACCTCCGGTGGACATTTGGCAACATCTAGAAATCTCCTTCTGGTCGTCAGATCTGAGGAGCACTACTGGCGTGTGTAGTGGGTGGAAACCAGGGATATTGCTCAACATTCACAAAGCCCAGGACACTGAAATCACAGCAGGTTGACCTGAATGGTGCAGAGACAATGCTGTGAACTCGGCAAACTCCAGTTCTTGCCCACGTGGCCTCGCTGCTACCCATTTTCCCAGCCTTCCCTACAGTGCCGCCGGGCATGTGACTGAATTCTGGCCCACAGAATGTCGGTGCCCGTGATGTCCGCCCCTACTAGGCCAGGTTCCTGAATCCCCAACCGGGGCCTCCTCTGCCCCACCCTGCATGAACTCCAGGCATTCTTTCTTCTTTCTTCTATCATTTGGTTGCAGATGATCCCATCAGATCCTGGGCCTCGGGCAAGGGTAGAGCCATAGAACTTACGGAATCTGGGCCCCAGAATGTCTGAGTGTAGTAAAAGCTTTCCCCACACAATGTCAACCATGCTTGGCTTATGGCATGGAGATTTGCAGGTCACTCGTCACCACAGAGTGTTCCTTACCTTAATACATTGACTGCATGTAGCTCTAAGAGCTAGGTTTGTGAGAAAATTCCTTGATATTTGAAGAACGCTGTCTCAGAGAGGCCCTCTCCGTAACAATACCCTAGAGGGAAGAAATTCAGGGAAGAAAAAGAAAGACTCCCATGCTATTATAAGCATAGCTAGTTGAGATAATTTCATCAAAGGCATAGCCACTTACAAACCAAGAACCAGCTAACCTGCGTTGAGCTGTGGAAGACAGGAATGGATTGTGCAATCCCATTCACCCATGCATATCACACACGTCATTGATTGTGGGTTAATGTGTTTAAATTGTGTTTCAAAAACAAAATATCCTGCTGGTGTGCTCTGAGTAAACAGACTCTTAGAAAAAATGATGAACGATGTCTGGGAAGAAAGAAGGAAAACCTGATGAAAAGGGACTCAGGTTCGCACTCTAAAGTGAAAACTTGGAAAACATATAAGGCGGCTTGGGTAAATAGAGAAATTAGAGAAAGCAGAAATTTAAGAAATGGGTATTTTAAAAGCCAAGATAAACAAAACATGATGAATATTAACTCGCTGTTGCCCTTTCTAGATGCCTAGATTCCATATTTGGAAGAGAAAATAACCAAGTGAAACGGGATGACTTGCTTTTCTCTTTTAAGTGACTATTCTATTCTATGTTGAGGGATTTGGCTACGCTTCAGTTCTCGAGAGGGGACTCTATTTTTAAAAAAAGACTTAGATTGTTATCTTTGAAACCATCTTCACAAAGGGCTCAAATTTAAAGTAGTAAGAAACTTTGGTTTCAAACCTCAAAACGCATCTGATTTCATTTTATTTTAAATTTTATCCTCAAGGAACACATTACGTATTTTAAGTCACTGTGGAAGCGGGCTTCCAAAAATCTTTCAGTTCACAGGAGTCTTCACTAGACTGCAACATTTTCATCCACTTACTAATGTCTGAATGCCTGTCACATTCAAACTGCCGGTTCCGTCCTTGTGTGTGTGTGTGTGTGTGTGTGTGTGTGTGTGTGTGTGTGTGTGTCTTTGCAGGCACACATGTGTGCTGCAGGTCATTCTGTTGCATTGGAGGCAAAGTTTCATGTTCCTTCAAATCTGGAATCGCACACTACTTCAGGGGGAAAAGTGCATCAGATAAGCTGGTATACAATGAGTGGATATTTAAGCAGCTACATATAGTCAAACTCAAGTTTATGCTTCCAGTGGTGGAGGTCTGTGCACTAGCAACACAACATTTTGCTAAATTATATCTCTCTTGATGTCTATAAATGTGCAAAAGAAGTATGATGCATTTATAATTGTATTTGCAGCCTTTTTGACCGGAAAGGATTCCGAGTTTACCCAGTTATCAAGAGGAGCCAAGTCTGAAGTCTATAACTTGACGCATCTGTCAGGTGGAAAAATCATCCATAGACTGGCTTCCGGTTTCACACATTTCAAGCCTCGTTTCTCCTCTCCTGCCTATATGCTTTCATGCCAGGCATGGCGGGGCACACTCATACTCCAATACAGTCTGCGGTCCTATGCCTTAAGTCACAACAGAGTCAGCAGCCCGGACAGGAGCCTTGCTAGAAGCCATCCCTACACTAGCATAACGAACTAGTGCCAATATATACAGAAGAAACAGAAAATAAATCAATATTCCCACCAATAATTATGGGGGTGCCAACATGTATGTCTCTGCTGGGAATGTGAAATCTGTATCTTTCGTCCGTGTGCAAAGACAGCGAAACTTAGCTCTTCGTATGCCCAACTCAACCTTCCCTTAGCTAGATCCCTCAAAAGCCCACAGCCTCTCAAACACCTCTCACCACAAAGGGAAGTGTAATGAAGGGGATTCTGAAATGGGAAGAGACAGCAGTCTTAGTCCACTGTGGTTAAATTATCTCATTTTTGCAAATTTTCCAAAAGAAAACCACATAAACATTGGGAAACACCACAGGGACTACTCCCAGCATTCCAGAAGGGACCCATTTGGTGGTGGGTCCTCAGGCTTAAGTTTTATCAGCTTCAGGATGTTTCTACTTCTACAGATAGGATTTTTCTTTTTCTCTCTGTAAAAACGTCACATTAGGGAAACTTGCAAACATATGCAAAGGTCAGAATATATAACAACCCACTATGTACTCATCACTCCATTTGAGTAACTATTAACTCAGGCCTTCTTATTTTCTCTGTACCCCTACCCACCTTCCCACCCCCCGCCCCACCTACCCCAGATCATACCATGTCACCTATCGCTATTTCTGCATGTACATATAATGTTGAAAGTTTATATTCCTTGTGTGAGATTTTATGCCAAGTTTATCAGTGGCTGTAATTCAATGAATATTTGTTATTTCTGCAAGGAGAATTACATTTACTTCTATTTTCAGGACGGGGAACACGTCTGTTCAATGCTACTCATTTTTAACATTTACAATGAAGACAAGATTTCCTTTGATCTTAAACTTACATGGCGTTCTATGTCAATTATATCTCAATAAAGGTGGGGGAAAAAAGATTTCTTTGAACTGACAGTGACCTTTTCTGCACAATAGAGCCGTGAATTAACTTCTGCTCCACGAACTCCCACACGTTCCACTTTTCTTATTGCTCGTAATAGTCATTAATCCGTCATCATACATACATACATACAAATATACACAGAGAGACACATGTAATTTTTCTTTCTATATCACATTCTTCGAGCCTAAACTAAACCAGATTTTTTTCAGTCCTGGGGAAAAAAGCCTGTAAATAAGGCGTTAGAGGAAGACATAAGAAAAACATACGAAAAGTCATTGTTAACAGTTAAGGGCAACGCCACACCCCTTTCCACACGTGCGCAGATTTTCATGTCACATTTTACACCAGAGTTATCTGTAATTCCATATTAACACGTTATAAAGCCTAAAATAAAAGTCTTTGGAACTGTCCTTCCTAGCATTTTAGTCAAGGTCAAGAGAAGGAATTTAAGTCGGTACCCTTAGTTCAAGGAGAAATTTCTAAGATTTTACTATTCTTTCTAGTTAAACTGAAGCCTGTGGGGACACACCAGTTTGGGGAATTTTCCTTGACGGACATAAATGTTCTGGCACGAGACAAACAGCATATTCGTATGTGAGAGAGTGTAGGTCCACACCTCGGCTGGAGGACTGCTCCCGTATTATAGAGCTGTGGTAAAGTCCTTATAATGTGAAAGTGCCTACTGGGCTAGAACCCAAGGATTCAGAGGTAAATGAGACAAGCACACTCCCTACCCTCACAACAGAGGAATTACAGAGGGTTCAGGAGGGCAGAGGAAGGGAGCTGAGACCAGGGATGACCCGGGGAAGTATGTTTAAGCTGAGATTCACAGCATTCTTCTTGGCACCGTTTTATTTATTTTAAGTATGTCCCTAGGCAAAGCGGAGGAGACGCAGGAAGAGACGGCATGGGGGTAGGGAGAGCATGTACGAGACCACTGATATGGGCAAGAGAAGATGGCATCCCGACCCAGGACCATGGCAAGGAAAACGGGCAGAAGTAGACAGGTTCAAAAGCTGTTTCAGACCTGGTACCCATGGAGTCTGGCAATGAATCAGCACGAGCGGCAAGAAAACAGGGGATCTGGGTATGCATCTGCGAATGAGGGTGATGGTTTTTGTTCTGTGAGGTCGGACAAGAGATCGAGCTCTCTGGCTTCAAGATTTCTGTTTCGGTCGATTCTCCAGAGACAGACAGACAAACGTCACAAATTAGAGCTTGGCCTACAACGCGTGAGACTTTTAAGAATGTGTACACATGGTGTGATTGCTGCTTTGTGCCTTAAAGCTGAGAAGCGAGCATACCATTGTGTGTTCAGAATGTTAATCGAATTACCTTTGGCTTTCGTTCGTGTTCCTTAAGTACGGATTCTGAAGTCAGGCAAAAGGGATCACAGTTCTGTAGCACCGTACGTGACTACCCTTTTTATACGCAAGGATTTTTATGCCAAAAATAAACAGAGGAATACAGACATAAACCCATAAATTACGTGTGCCAGTACTTTAAAGGGCCGTGTATTTGCACAAGGACCAAGAGAGCTTTCCTAAAAGGGACTAGGTCCTGGGAATTCTAAAAGTGATTTATTTCTGTCAACATTCTTCTTCAATTTAAACACATGCATTCACATATATTTAAATCTCTCCAGACATTTGATTTTAAAGCTTTACTTCTGATGTCCTGAGTAAATACCTTTAGCAAAGAAGCAATAAAATATGTTAAGGCAGTGCTTCTCCTTGAATCTATCCTTCTTGTATAAGTCTTCCTTGGAACACCAAAAGATTATTTGATACTATTTCTTTAGAGATATTTCCTGTCCAATATTTCTATATTTATATGTATAATATATGTCACATACACATATATTACAAACTATTCCAATGTTTCGGATTACTTTGAATTTTTTTCTCACCAAAGGGTTCTTTTTGACTTTCTGGCCATGTAGATTTCAAACTTCATAAATGTACAAATAAAATCACTCTCAACATGTACTGAACATCTACTCTGCAAAGATGGATGTACTAGTGAATGTCAGTATGTATGATTACCACAATAAGGGGCACCGGGGTGGCTTAGTCATTAAGTGCCTGCCTTCGGCTTGGGTCATGATCCCGCAGTCCCAGGATCGAGCCCCGCGTCGGGCTCCCTGCTCAGCGGGAAGCCTGCTTCTGCCTCTCCCACTCCCCCTGCTTGTGTTCCCTCTGTCACTGTGTCTCTCTCTGTGTCAAATCAATAAATAAATAAAGTCTGTTTTAAAAGTCAACTTTAATCAGTAATAATGCTAAACAACTTCACAGTTGCAAATAGAAACAGACTCATGCTACCATTTTCTACCTTTGTAGTTTATTAAGGGGACTACTGAGAACACAAACAAGCCTTTGGTCCCTGGGTATCATAACAGGAGTTGCCAGCCCTCCAGTCCTGACAAGCCATCCAGCCCAGAATCCTGACGATCATCTTCAGTGTGAGGAGATTGCACAAGGCCATTGGTACATGGTAAAGTATTTCACATCCCAGGTTATTGCCGAGTGTCAAGAAAGCCTTCCCATTTTTTATATTGTCTGTAAAATAATATCCAGTTCCCAGTAGGAGGTAACTTCGCATTAAGTGATGAAACTGCACTTTGGGACATGTACCCTATCGGTGTGTATCATATTAGTATATTATCCCTAATACAAAAATCTCATCTGTTAGTTTAATGCAAAGTTTTACTTTCTCCTCACGTATAACTTACAGAAAGACATGTTGAATAAGTTAGTTATGTCAATACATGTCTGTTGAGCCCATGAGCTGAATTCCAAAAGGATTGGGAAACATTTTTTAAATTCTCTGCTTACACTGCTGCTGTTAACATTGCTGACCCAATTAGAAACATACACGGACAGCTCTGTGTTGGCAGCATTTTATGTGATTTACATCGCATGGTACCTAAAAAGGGAGCCAGCGTACTTGTTTTGATGTTTCAGAAGTGATTCTGGCAGAGTGAGTAGGACTCTCGAGCTAATCGGAGAGGGATCCCGCTAAATCTGGATTAGGAGATTCTCAGCATAAGAAAGAGAATGAGCACAGACATTGTCCGGAACACAGTGAATTTCTGCGGTGTTCTTCGAACCTCGGGGTACCAAGGAATCTTGCTGGTATGAAGACTGATGCATCCAGAGAGAAACGGCCCCATGCTGTTGCTGACTTGACCTTGTGACTTCCAGCCCGCCCGCCAGCCAGCCCACCGCACACCGGACAGCTGCACCCAATAACACCGGGCCTTGGCTCTTCCTTTGCTACACAGTGAAACATCATGCACAGACCCTCTTATCCAGTTCCAGGGTTTGCTCCTCAGTTCCTGCTCCCTCCCTGCCTTTACTCAGCTCCAGATTTTTCGGCTCTCATTCCTGTCTCCTGCTGCCAGGCCCACACCTGCACTCTGGACAGATTTGGAGACTTGACTATTTAGCACTTGGCCTTAGACAGGGTTTGAACTAGTTCTCTGGCACCCATGCCTCTGGCTACCCCTCCAGCCAAACTCTCGTCTCTAGGAGTTCTCTGCTGGGCCGGTGCCTCCACTGGACTCTCAGTCCTGCCCAACCAGAGCACAGTGCAGTGTAGACCACAACCTGAAGGTGCTGGACCCCTCAATTAAGACAGGCGTGGTGCTGCTGATGTAACAGACAGCCTCAAAGTCTCTGTGTTCCAAGGCAAACGTTCGTTTTTTGACTTCTTCTGCATGCTCACTGTGGGCCTGCCGTGAGTCTGCTCCAAATCACCCTCACTCGGAAGCTGTGCCACTTGAACATCCCTAGTTCTGGTGGCCGGGTGAAGAAAGTGTGTTGCATTGCAAAGCTACTCTCAAAGACCTGCCCGGAAGTGATACGTTGCAGGCACATTTCGTTGCCCAATGAAAGTCACGTAGCCCTGCCCCATATCAAGGAGGCACAGAGGTACAACCCCCCCCCAAAGGCAGGAGGACAAAGGATACTGCTAAATAATACTAATTATCAACACGGGGACCACGTTTTAAGCCACTGTTTTTGGATCCGTGTGTTCGTGGAACTGGAGGAGTGACCAGTGTTGGCTGGCCATGACCGCAGACTCTTAGCACTCCCTAGACAAGGCGTTAACTTCAAGTGAGATTAACACATGAAAGGGACTGACTGAGAAGATATAGGTCCTTGAGAAAAGGCACTTTTTAGGCTATGACTACTGTCACTTGTACTAAAATATTTTATTTTTTTAAAGATTTATTTATTTTAGAGAGAGCTGGGGGAGGGGCAGAGGGAGAGGGAGCGAGAGAGTCGAGCAGACTCCCCACGGGGTGCAGAGCCTGACTCAGGGCTCGAACTAATAACCTGAGATGATAATCTGAGCCAAAATCAAGAGTTGGACACTTAACCGACTGAGCCACCGAAGCCCCAGTAGTAACATTATTAATAACAGCTAGAGTTTCATTTATCAGGCACTTACTATGTGCCTTAGAAGTATGCTTCTAGGGGCGCCTGGGTGACTCAGTAGGCTGGGCGTCCGCCTTCAGCTCAGGTCATGATCCGGGGGTCCTGGGATCAAGCCCCTCATTGGGCTCCCTGCTCAGCGAGGAGTCTGCTTCTCCCTCTCCCTCTGCCTCTGCCCCCGACTCGCTCTCTCTCTCTCTCTCTCAAATAAACAAAAATCTTAACAAAAGAAATATACTTCTAAATTCTTTACATATATTCGTTTGGTCCTCTAGTAACCCTGTGATACAAGGACTCTTTTTATTCCCTTTTTATGGACAAGAAAACTGAGTCACAGTGATCGCAACTACTGTCATGGTTTACTGAATGCTAATTTAACCTTGAAATTACTAACGTAAAAGTATATATAGTTTGGGTCTTCTACTAACTCGAGGGTTTCCACACTGGGTTACTGTGAACCTTCTGGCTTGTTACAAATAAGGCACTCTCTCTCTCTAGGTTGTAGTCCAGAGAGCATTTCTGGCACACTGCAGGAAGGGATGGAGTGGAGGGAACATACAGGACTTCACTTCTGGCTAGAGTGTAGAAAAGTCAAGAGGGCATCCTTCTCACCTAACCACCCAGAGAAGCCTGATTGGCTACAAAACCAAAGTTTTATAAAATCTATCTCAGGATGGGGAGTGCAAAGCTACCTACATAAACAGATTTCCAGAGAACAATGAGCCCTTCCTAGGGAAGAAGAGAGCCCTAACTGTTCTCCTTCAGAGCAGAATGATGGGTGGAGGCTAAGGAGAAATTCATCAGGATTGCAGTGAAAGTTCAATGGCCACCGTGGTCCAGCAGGATAAGACGAGGACGCCAAGCAGCTCGGCCACCAAGCACGTCGCCACTGCCCCATCAGATCATTCCCACACACCGGCACCAAGTAGGAAAAGGCACCAGGCGCACTCTGGGCTCTGAGGTCCTGAAGGCAGGGGGCTTGCCAGGTAAGTTAAAAGAAATCCATCTGTGACAACTCCCACAAGGTGACAATAAACAAAACAAAACAAAAATCTCAATCCGAATGAGCAAAGGACTTGCCCGAACATACCCACTGCAAAAGAAGATGGTATGAAAGGCAGATAAGTATGCGACATAGTGTCCCACGTCATTAGTTACCAAGGAAATGCAAATCAAAGCCGAACTGAAGAGACTGACATCAAATATTGGTGAGGACATGGGCAGTTGGAGCTCTCCGATGTTTCTAGTCAGAGTGTAAAACAGTACAGCAGTCTGGTGGTTTCAAACAGTTCAACATATGGCTGTCCTAAGAACCAGCAAACCCACTCCTATGTAATTAGCTAAGATGAATGAAAACACATGTCCACAAAGACTTGCTTGCAAATGATCAAAGAAGTCTTACGGAGAAGTTCAAAACCAGAGACCACCTATACGTTCATTAACATAGAAGTGGCTAAACTCTATACATTCACACAACAAAATACTACTCAGCACTAGACAAGATGATCAACAACATGGGTGATTCTTGAAAATATTACGCTAAATGAAAGAAGCCAAGTATAAGAGTAGATAGGCATGAATCCAATTATATGAAGTTCTAAAGCAGGCAAAATACTGTATGGCGATGAAAATCAGAATGGTAGTTGAATTAACCAGAAAGGTTAAGGGAGCTTTAACCATTAAGTGTAAAGGAGCTTTCCAGGATGATGGACATGGTCTATATTTTGTTTGGGATGGTTAATACACACGGTTGTCCAAACTTAATTGAAATGAGGATGTGTGCAATTTATCGTAGCTTAATTATAACTCACTTTTAAAATGTACAAGATCAAATATCATCATTTCTGAATACGAGAATGAGTCAGCTCCAAAGTGAGTCCATGATACAAGAGTTCAAAGCCAGGTCCTGCAGGCCACCCCAGGTCAACATAAAACAATCACAGCACTTCTCTTACTCATAGCATTTAACAGTCAGGTGCAGACACGATAGGACTTGCTATATATATTTAAAAAAAAAAAGGCACAACCCCACACCTTATGAGTGATCTTACCCTTTCATCTGTCTCTAGCTAGCGTTATCTCATGCTGATTCACCCAAAACCTGCTAATGTGTCACTGCCCTAATCTCTGTGTCAGCCTATAATTGTTCAGGGTCAGCCCTGAAAGCCCCAGGGATTCCCATTCTAACCACACAGAGATTATCAACTGCATGGCTTGCTAGAGCTCTACCATTAACTGCTTGATGATTTCATTATTACCATTTCTGATCTTAACTTCTCTATGCAAGTCCCTGCGAACACTTTCCTGGGAGGCTCCTTTGAAACGCTCAGCAATGACTTGGGGCACAGTGATGGCAAGTGGTATTAGGTAGTGAGGTGACTCCAGAGGCAAACATGCCTAAAACAGTCTTACTACTGCCGAAAATAGCACTTCTCATGCTTGACTGTGCATATGAATCACCAGGGAATACTGTTAAAATGCAGATTCTGATTTCAGTAGGTCTGGGGTGGAGCCGAGGGGTCTGTATTTCTAACAAGTTTCCAGGTTGCAGGGTGTTGCCGGCCCAGGGCCCACACTTTGAGTTGTAAGGATCAGGTATTCTTTTCTCTCTGGTTATGTTCTCTGTTTCTAGAAGGTACCCCTCTCCTTCTGTGCTTTCTCAGCCCAGGCTTCAAAATTCGACTGCTTTAGGGTCAAAAAAGCATCCCAGCAATGGACAAAGGAGAGATTTCAAAATTAAAAAAAAACAAAAAACAAGCATTCTGGAAAGGCATTCTAATTTTCATGTCTTAGCTCAAAATCAATGCATCAAGTCAAAATCATGCATCTTCTCTGGTGTATGCATGCCCATCACCAATCTGTAGGACTCCCACTGACCAGTAGCTCCCACAGAGCACACAGCAGACCTTCTAGAATCATCTGGGACCAGAGCAATGGACCACAGGCAAGGTCTCACCTCCCACTGGTTGGCAGGAACACTCTGCCTGACAGCCAGGGAGGGAAGAATGCAGGTCAGTGAGTCCCTCCCTGAAACGGGCCACAGCCTGCTCCCATAATCAGGCGGGGACCCTTGTCCCAGTGACTGCTGGGTACAACACTGCTCCTCAGGCAGATACAAAGGAAACAGATTTCCCCCCAAAGTGACCTTTGGGCAATAAGATTATAAGAGATAGTAAAATCATAATGACAGCATCTTTGGTATCCTATGGGGACATATTTTGAGTTTTTTTTTTAAGCATTTAAGTTAAGGGGTGCCTGGGTGGCTCAGTCAGTTTAGCATGCAACTCTTGATTTTGGCTCAGGTCATGATCTCAGGGTCCTGGGATGGAGCCCCACATCAGGCTCCCTGCTCAGCAGGCAGCCTGCTTCTCTCTCTCTCTCTGTGTCCCTCCCCCTGCTTGTCTCATTCTCTCAAATGAATAAATAAAATCTTTTTAAAAAATTAAGTAAGTTAAAATATTACCTCTGTGCAAGAGTTCCAGACCTTCTTTAGAAAGCTACACTTGAATTGCTGAGTCTCAATAATTCAGAATATTCATAATTTCTCCAACCATTTTATTTAAGCCTTTAACTTGTCATTCAGAATAAAACTGTATACGTAAAACAAGGAAAAGCAATACTGAATGTGGCATGATGTTCAAGATTAATAGCAATAGCAACTGATCTGGTTTATTACTAATTGGATCAGTGGCATTAATCCTTGGGTACACAAATACTTTGTTAGAGAAACACACACACACATCTGCCAGTAGTTTTGCGAGTTTAAGAAGGTGAGCCAGTCACCGTGAGATGAAGGTTAGGGGTACTAGGTTTTGCATAGGCAGCTGAAAAATGTGAAAATAAAGTCTAAATGGAAGCAGCCAGCTATGTGTTCCATCTAAGGTGCAGGGATCCCCCGCCATACTGAGTTTGTGTATTTATTGGAAAACAGGGAAACCAAGCAGTTCAGCTGAGAGTCCTGGTGCTCAGCAGCGCGGCTACGTAAGTGTGAACCAATGGTCAACTATTTATTTTATTTTCACTGCTTGCCCTTCTTGCTAGAAGTCTTCCTTGGCCATCTTGGGACGCTTTATGACAGCTGTTCGAGATTTTGGAAGTTCCTATTCCTAAGAAGAAATTCAGCACTACTCAACTTAGCAATAAGAGCATTCACTTAGGACTGGCCCACTATTTTGGTAGCAATTATAAAATGTAGACACGCAGGCAAGCCTAATTTTCCAAACATGGGTCTACCTGAAGAATCTTCTCTCCACACTTGAAGTGAGAAGTGATAAAATTTATTTTTTAAAGATTTTAGTCATTTATTGGAGAGAGAGAGAGAGAGAGAGCGCGCAAGCACAAGTGGGGGCAGAGGGAGAGGGAGAAGCAGACTCCTCGCTGAGCAGGGAGCCCGATGCAGGGCTCAATCCCAGTCCCCTGGGATCGTGACCTGAGCTGAAGGCAGCCACTCACCTGACTGAGCCACCCAGGAGCCCCCGAGGAACGATAAAATTTAAAAGTAATAAGGTACCCGAGGATAACCACAGCTAAAATGAACTGTGACAGAAAAGCCCTGGGTTCCTTTGTGATATAGGATAAGCACCGCCACCGCCGCCCTCCCAGTCGCCATCACCGGCATCAGGCCGGCATTCCCGCCGGCCCACTGCTGTCACACCGTTCCCATCATCACCACGACTGCCACCATCCTATACCATTGGTAGCACACACAACTGCAGAAGCTTTGTTGAAAATAATTTTGGCAGTAACTACTAAATCTTAAAAATTCATATTCCATTTGAATCTTTGATTTTTCTCGAAGATATCTGTCCTGCAGAAATACTTATGCAAAATAAAATACATGGGAAAAAGCTTAATATGACAAAAATGTCAATTCTTGCCAATAAAATTCCAATCAAAGTCCAAACCGGATTAATTTTGGGCAAAGAGACAAGCTGACTCTCAAACTGAAGTAGAAACATTGTTTGAGACAAGGAAAAATTATTAACACCTTATGGAACTTCAAAGACAAATCTGTTTAGCAAATATTTATTAAATGCCTATTATATGTCAGGTATCATTTTAGCCAAAGGGATAAGCAGATAACCTTACCTGGCTCCCACTATAGAACAGTGGGCTACACCAACTGATGTGCAAGAGTCTACAAGACATACTGTGAAGTTTTAAAAAAATCATGGAGCAATATAGGCTATATAACACTATTTCTAACATTCATCTCAATCTGAGCACATAAATATATAAATGCATAGAAAATAATCCATGGAGATATCTGACTAACAGGCACTAGATGATTACTTCTGGAAAGGAAAACAGGATTGAATAAATATTGGACAATTTTGGCTTGGTGTAATATCTAGATCTTTACAAGAAGAATGTGTTTATCACATACATGCCTAAAATATATCAGATTACCTGAAAAATACTGATGAAGCATTCCTCGTCACGATCTGATCTAGAATACACGGTATGTAATAGAACGTTTCCAAAGACCTTGTCATTTTTGTTAGTCATTTCCCATGACTTCAGATTCTGTAGGCTGATGATAGATGAAGCTTACTTTTGTTAAAAGAAAAGGTAGGAAGGCAGGTAGGTAAGAGAGAAAACGAACCAGGTGGGTGTCTACCATCAGTCAAACTTGGGTTTTAGTTCCTATTCTGGTACCTGATAAACATGTATGTTCTCAGAATATATACTTTTAATAGCAAGCAACAGGATGTCTAACAAAAAGTGGCTTAAACAACAGAGACGTGTTAACTCACACAACCAGAAATCCAGAAGCAGAATAATGCCAGGCAGGACAACCCCAAAAGTTCTCCCCTGGCCTTTTCCTCATAGTTGCAAGAGGGCTGCTGCAGCTCCGACAAAGCACCACATCCCTACAAGACAGCAGTCCAATGTAAGAAGGAAGGAGGTCTTTTATCTGTACTGGTCTCTACCTTATCAGGGAGGATAGGTTTTCACAGCATCCCCCCACAAATTTCCCCTTCCATTTAATTGGTCAGAATCAGATCACATGACCACCCTCAAATCAATTACTGGAAAGGTGGTAGAATAATCCTGTTCAACTTAAGCCCAATCATATTTCATATCCCGAGACTGAACCCTCCTACCCTGAGTGCATAACTTTAACCTCATACCCAGAGTAATTATGAGTTCCTCTCTTAACAAAAGATAAAAAAGAAGTCATCACTGGGCAGCCAATGAACGGCTATAATAAGTAATCAAAGATTCAGTTTGTTTGTCTATAAATTGGGCAAAATGATCTATTCTCATAATTGTTTGAAATGCTAAATGACATAGTGGTGAGGGGGCTCCTGGGGAGCTCAGTCGGTTAAGCATTTGACTTCAGATCAGGTCATGATCTCAGGGTCCTAGGATCGAGTCCTGCATCAGGCTCCCTACTCAGTGGGGGTATGCTTCTTTCTCTCTCTCTCTCTCTCTCTCTCTCTCTCTCTCTCTCTCAAATAAATAAATGTTAAAAAATAAATGAGATATCATATGACAAACACACTTGGGTTATACTAGCTGCTCGATAAATGCCGTTTTTTTCCCAATGTCCTCCATCAATAATCATAGCATTATTTCCATAAGGATATTTTTAAAAGCTAGACACCATGTAAACTAGAAGGCAAAGCATCTAGATAAATTTTTCATTCCTTGAATTTAAGTATTCCAATATACATAATACATTTACGTCCGGCAATCAAAAGTATCACTGTCTGAGGAGTGTTACCTAAGATGCCAAATTCATTTCTTTTTTTTAAAAAGACTTTATGTATTTATTTGACAGAGAGAGAGATCACAAGTAGGCAGAGAGTCAGGCAGAGAGAGAGGAGGAAGCAGGCTCCCTGCTGAGCAGAGAGCCCGATGTGGGCCTCGATCCCAGGACCCTGAGATCATGACCTGAGCTGAAGGCAAAGGCTTTAACCCACTGAGCCACCCCCGCGCCCACCAACTTCATTTCTGAAGAGTCCTGTACCAAAGAACAAGTGACAGAAGTCCTTAGAGGAGCTATAATCTCAGGGAATGACTTTTTCCATATTAATTTCAAGTTTATCTCTTGAAGAAAAAAAGGGACCCAGATAGGTACTAATTGGACACTATAACCTCACATGGCAGAAGGACAGAGGAAGCTCTCTGGGGACTCATCCCAGACTAACATTCCCCTCTTTACAACTAAGGATGACTACATTTACCTTCTTGTGGAAAAATATGTCCCTGCAAATTCCAAATAACATCAAAAGTCCCTTGTGTGTGATGGCAATCAATTTAAAATTATTCCACCACAAACTATTTGATGACAGGTTTGGCATATGGACTTCAGCCGCAGCAGGAGGGGGAAGAGTAAAGGGGCTTTAGGGTTCGGCTTCTCTATGCCCCGGTGGACAGGTTTCCCTAGAGCAGTGGTTCACACACCTGTATGCACATCCCAATCACCTGGAGGGCTGGTTAAATCCGATTGCTGGGTCCCGGCCCCAGGAGGTCTATGGTGGACCCTAAGAATTGCCAGTTCTAAAGGATTTTTTAAAAGGTTTTATTTATTTATTTGACGGAGAGAAACACAGCGAGAGAGGGAACACAAGCAGGGGGAGTGAGAGAGGGAGAAGCAGGTTTCCCGCCGAGTAGGGAGCCTGATGCGGGGCTCCATCCTGGGACTCCAGGATCATGACCTGAGCCAAAGGCAGAGGCTTAACCAACTGAGCCACCCAGGTGCCCCAGAATTGTCAGTTCTAACCAGCTCCCAGGTGACACCACTGATACCGTTAAGGACCACACTCAGGGAATCACGGCTCCAGGGTGACCCAGGAGCCGTGAGCATGAGTGATGGCCTTGGTCACTCCCTGAATCCCCACCTGTGAACTCACGCTCAATCCCAGTCAAATGACATTGCAGAGCAGAGTCAAATAACGTTTCTGAATTGTTTCAAATTATTTCCAGGTTGTAGAACTTGAGACTGGAAGACTTCATTTGGGGAGAGACCCCTCTGAGGAAGCTTGAAAGGAGGAGAGGAAGGTCACCTACCAAATGAGCCAGCGCCCTCCTCTCTCACCGGCCAACTTCCCAACAAAGAGAGAACAAAACAACACTCACATTCGAAATGCTTTTAAGGGTTTGCAAGCATTTCAAGTAAATGATCCTTCCTTTCTTTTATGCCCAATAAAACTATTGAAAGAGAGACCTCAAGAATTTAGGGCTCTCTGGCATCTTCGCCAAAGGACAATCCTGCTTGATTGGGCTCCATTACAAAATCCAAGAGCGTGGCCCAGACGAACCGGCTACATGAGCTGCTGTCAACTGCTCTGCCAACAATGCACCGAAGAGCCAGATTAGGAAAAAACTGTTTCTGTCATTTGATGCAACAGATTTTTCAAAACAATATTTTAATTTGCATACCAAGCCAAATTCCCTCTCGGAGGAGGGACAGAGGGCATTCCATTGTGTAAGACAATCCTCGTTCCCGCACGGTGATGTCAGCGCTCAGCGAGCAATGCTCTTGCCATGATATTTTTTTCTTGCCGTTAAGGTTCCTATTATAAAATTTTAACCACTTCAGAATCAGGCAAGATGTTGCAAATCTTTCTGTTAGCATTTTTGCAAAACCGAAAGAGACACGGCTGTCACCAACTGCCTCAAGCACAATTATTTAATGACTTTTCCCTCATGGTAGGAATAGGGTTTCTGAAATTCATCTTCACCTCCCAGGGCTTTCTTCTCTTAGGAATATGGGTAGTTGATTTTTGCCAGATTTAATGTTTGGGGAGCAGTCTGATTGTTTGCTAAAATGATAGGAGGCACTTCAGGGCTCGAAGACTAAATCTTACTAGGAATTTTGAGGTTAATGGGAAACACACTGGGCATCTTGCTAGATAGGGGAATACTGGGGCACAGGCAAGACTAAGGACAAAATGTATTCTAACACATAAATGACACAAAATGGTGTGAAGTAGTATAGCACAGCAGGGAGAGTCTGGTGGGTGCCTCTTCTTATGATTACTTGAGAAAAACACCAATTAAAAGAATTACAGTATGCCGTCTATCTACCTACCTACCTACCTACCTTTTTCATCATCGCATACATATCCCCAAATTTTAAGATTAAAGGGAAAAAACTGGACTTGCGTTTGAACTCTAACAATGTGCTACTTTTTTTAATTGTGAAAAGCTTGAAGAAATATAGAACGGTGAAGGAAAAACAATACAATACCAACCATACTAAACTAACGATTGATCACATTTAGCCATTTTAACTGAGCAAATTTTAAAACAATATTTTTTAAAAGGTGCAGGGGGGGCACCTGGCTGGCTTAGTTGGTGGAGCATGTGACTCTTGATCTTGGGGTCATGAGTTCGAGCCTCATATTGAGCATAGAGGTCAGTTAAATAAGTAAAGAAATCTTTTTTTTTTTTAAATTGAGAAAACAGGAACAATACAGAAAATACTGAAATACCTTTGATTTTTTTTTCCCCTTGTCCCATTATACACGTATATCCTAAGTATGGCTTCAAAATTGCTGAACATGGTCTTGTATGTTTTCTGATATGTACATAGATAATATCAAATCAGCACTCACAGTATCACAACTCGATTATTTTCATTCAGTGTTATATTTTGAGCCTATCCATTCTGCCACCTATAGATCTAGATCGTTTTTAATGTGGTATCACATTCCATTTTATAAATATACCACAATTTATCTTTTAGCCAGCCGATGAAACCTTCAGTGTCTTTCCATTTTTCATAATTACAAACAATGGCACCAAGAAGAGTCTTGTCCCTGTTTCGAGAGGCTGTAGTGGAAGAGGTTTTCCTGGGACTAGATGGAGGCAGAGCTGCTGGGTCATAATGTCTGCACATTTTCAGCCGTGCTAGATATTGCTGAAATGTTCTCCCAAGAGGTAATAGCATTAACATTCTGATCAGCAGACCCGACAGTTGGTTCTCCCTCATTCTTGTCAAAACTCCAACTGTGTCACTCTTAAATTGTTTGTCTCATCCAAGAGTCCCTGATACATGGCAAAGGTGAGGTTTTTCTGCCTACACCAGGAATGGTACCGCAGTGGACATCTCTTCTCCACCCACTGGCATCTAGAAATATCTAGAAGCTGAGCCTCCCTTTCCTATAGAGAACTGCCCTCCAACCCAGTGGGTGGCTAGTCACACAATCATAAGGAAGTTTCTTCCTAGATCTCGTGACCCATCCAGAGGTAGAGATCAGAACATGGGCAATCAGAATTGCTCGTCGGGGGTTAATATAGGCAACGGGAGAGAAAATCTCTCCCATTTTTTAGGAACTTGAGGAGTAAGAAACAAACTGTTTTCATCTACCTGAGAATGAAACCGCAGAGAGGAAGGAGGATTCAAAATCAGATAGAAATTCCCCTCCTAGGTTGTTCCAGAAAAAAGGAAGACAGGGACTCGGACAGATACCTGCACGGCAATGTTCACTGCAGTAGGGCTCGCTACAGCCAAAGGATGGAAACAATCCAGATATCCATCAACGAACGAATGGATAAACAAAATGTGGTCTATCCCTATGATGGGATATTATTCAGCCATGAGAAGAAGTAAAATACTGACATCTGCTACGATACAGATGAACTTTGAAGACATTATGCTAATTGAAATAAGCCAGAAATAACCAAAGGACACATATTGAATGATTCTACTTACATGAAATATCTGGAATAGGCAAGTTGATGAAGATAGAAAGTAGATTAGAGGTTTCCAGGGGCTGGGGGGGGGGCAGGAATGGGGAGGTACTGCTTAATGATTGGTTACAGAGATTCCAATAGTGATGATGGTCACACAACACTGTTAACATAGTGAATGCCACTGAATTATACATTTAAAATGGTTAAAATGGCATATTTTATGTTATACATATTTTATCACAATAAAAATATTAAAAACCTCAGGAACCTTAAAAATGAAAAAAAAATTAGGCAAAAAGAAAGGCACACATATATATATATATCTTAGTGACAGCATTTGAGTCCCTGAATCCTACCATGTCTGAAGTCAGAACAAATTTTTCCCTTTGTTATATAAATCAATATATTCTTTTTTTTTTATTTTTTTTTTATTTTTTTTAAAGATTTTATTTATTTGACAGAGAGAAACACAGCCAGAGAGGGAACACAAGCAGGGGGAGTGAGAGAGGGAGAAGCAGGCTTCCCGCCGAGCAGGGAGCCCGATGTGGGACTCGATCCCGGGTCGCCGGGATCATGACCTGAGCCGAAGGCAGCGGCTTAACCAACTGAGCCACCCAGGCGCCCCTAAATCAATATATTCTATTTTTTTCTTTATATCGTTTGAATTGGCTTTTTTTTTTTTAAAGATTTTATTTATTTGACAGAGAGAAACACAGCCAGAGAGGGAACACAAGCAGGGGGAGTGAGAGAGGGAGAAGCAGGCTTCCCGCCGAGCAGGGAGCCCGATGCGGGGCTCGATCCCATCCCTCGATCCCGGGATCATGACCTGAGCCGAAGGCAGTCACTTAACCAACTGAGCCACCCAGGCGCCCCTTGAATTGGCTTTCTACTGCTAGGAAACAATCCTAAATCAGGCATAACAGCATATTATCAGGAAGGAAAACAATGTGATCTTAACATCCACTTAAGTTCTAAACATTTTATTCAAGCCTCTGCTCTTTGTGGACACTCAGTCAAATCTTATTCCAAGTGAGTATGTGTGTGCATTATTAGGAGCTGGTAATAGTTTAAATAAACATGATAATCACAATCCCCTAATTTCATTTTGATGCTTGATACAAGGTCTACCCCTTTCCAGATACATTTCTCCTCTAGTTAAGGTGCTAAAGAGAATTGAGGGACATGCTGAAGAGGACAGAAAAGAAAGAGCTCACAACAATGAGAAGATGGGTGTTAAAAGTGATTCTTTTACTCCACTACCAAACAGAACATAATAAAAAAATAAATAAAATAACATAAAATAATTCTCATGCTATCTGCTCAATAGGGTTGTTTGGAGGCTCAAATAAAATTGTAAAGCACATGAAAGAAAGAAAGAATCCAAAATCCTAAAGCAAAAGTAATTTCTACATGTTAAGCTTTTATACTGATCTGGAGAGCAGACGCTGTCTTACAGAGAGTCACCCTCCCTTCTCAGAGGAGCTAGGAGTCCCTGCCTTCCTTATAAAGGGAGCTAAAGATTCATGGCTTGATTTCACCCGCCCTTTAGTAATAGAACTAGCAGAGCCTACGTGACAAAAGAGAAGGCTGGGAGAGGAAGGGGACTACGCCTTGATTCTTCTCTTCACTTCGTTTGATGTTTTGATCTTTGCATAAATTCAGCAATAGACAATATAAATACAGCTGGACGTAAATAACTGAAGGTGTACAAAATGAAATGGGTAATTTTAACCCTTAATAAATTCATGTGAGCAATTATACTTTGAATCCAACACTTTCTCCTTTCTCAGGAATTACATGTATGGCAAACCAGGCTAATTTGCCTGTAATCCTGTTCACAATATGATTTAAAATGAAGCATAAAATTTTTAAAAAATTTAAAAAGTAAAATAAAATAGTAAAATAATGCAAAAATTCCAAAATTTAAAAAATAAAATTAATTTAATTTTTAAAAATAAAATTAAAATAATAAAATAAAATGAATCCACTTGCCAAGAGACAGGCTATAGGATTAAAAGTATTACTTCTTGTAGAATTTCCTAAGGTCTGAAATATGAGTGGTGAGCAACAAAATTGTGAAAGGTCCCCAAATCAGTAATAAGAGTGATAAAAGTCCTAGAAGTGCATCAAGACAGCTAAGACAGCCGGAAGGGATCTGCTGTGTGGAGCAGGGAAAAGGGAGACTGGCGGGCGGACACCAGTGCTAGTGACAGGCAAAATCCAAACATCAGGAATAGGTTCAATTGTTTTATAAATGTTTCCCCAGTGGCCAAGTGCTAAAAATGCAAATTCATAAGGAAATTAGGCAAAAGACAAGAGAAATGAATTATTTGTTCAACATGAAAGGAAAAACACAAAGATAGGAAAGGAATACTACAACATTATGAAAGTTGAAACGTCATTTTTCTCCCATGTTTCCTTCCTTTCTCTCTTTTCTTCCTTTTCTTTCTAATTTTTTCTCTTTTCTTTTCTTTCTTTTTTGGGGGGAGGGGGGCTCTAAAGTGACTCCATAAGGATTGGGAGGAGGGGAGTAGCAAAGGAACCAGGAAATCTCTTTTGGAAAACCAAACAAGATCTCCAAAATTCATTTATGCTTCTCTTCATCCAGTTTAGTCTGCTTCTCTCCTTTCTAAATGCTTTCGTGGGTGCTTTCTCTGCCTGGTATTTATAAGCAAGACATTTTTGAAATATATAGCTTCATACCAGTAATGGGGTGGGATGGAACAGCACACAAAGGAACTTGCATTTCAATACTAGCACAAAGAACTGCTTCTTGAAATATGTAACATTTCCAACTCTGGGAAGGCACAATTGCCTGCATGTGTACATAAGACCTTCCAAAAGGATGCAACACAAATGGGCTACAGCATATAGTCTAGATCTCATTATCGCAGAATCAAAAACATGAGCTGATATTTCCACCTCTGACACCAGGTGAGTTTTTCAGTCGGCTTAGTATTCATGGGGGATTCAGTGGAACAAATTAATACCATACTTAGAGGGGAAAATTATTTGGCAGAAAGGAGGGACAAGGAGGGGATAAGAGGAGTAATTGACATGGAAAGTCATTTGATATCACCAGTTAAGCTCCAGAATTGGGGTTTTGAGGATAATTCCAAAGAAAATCCTAGACATTGGTTTGGAAACTGTTTCTCTATTAATCTGTGCTCTACTTTTGTGTTGTTCCAATGAATGATATCCCAAAAGTATAAATGTTTTCTTCAAACTGAATTTCCTGTGAATTGGCAACAATTAGTTTAATGGAACTGAAGGAAATATGATGGATTTTGAGAAGGATATGTTTGCTCTGAATCTTCTCGAGGAAAATCTGTGCTGTTTTGGTAAAAGTGTGAACCACAGTCATAAAGAATTCATTACACAATGCAGTTATATGGTAAATTTGAGGGCTCACTTAAATACTGACATATTCTCTGTAACATTAGGCTACAAGAATTCAATGTATTATATGACTAATTCCAGTTAGTCAACATACAGTGTTATATTAGTTTCAGGTGTAAGATATAGTGATTCAACATTTCCGTCCATCACCCGGTGCTCATCGCAAGCACGCTCCTTCAGTGCCATCACCAAGTTCTCCCATGCCCCCACTCACCTCCCAACTGGTGACCATCCCATTGTTCTCTGTAGTTCAGAGTCTATTGTTTGGTTCTCTCTCCCCCCCACCTTTTTACTTGTTCTGTGTCTTAAATTCCCCATCCGACTGAAACCCTGTGGAATTTGTCTCTGTCTGCCTGACTCTTTTCACTTAGCATAATACCCTCTAGCCCACGTCTTCACCTCCTTCGCACAGTTTCTTATCCCCTCCTGCTTTCTGCAGGTGTTCATTGCATCCACTCATTGGCGCACTCTTTAGAAATGCAGAGCTATAAAATTTTTACTTCAATATATTAGTGACTATCATTTATTAAACACGCATTCTAGTTCCTTTATATATTACATAATTGAACCCTCGAGACAACGTTGTCATCTCCATTTCAGAGCTGAGAAAGCCGAGTTCCTGAAGCTTTGGCTAAGTTGACCAAGGCAGTTTTGAAACCCAGACATAACAGCACAGCCTGTGCGGTTTCCACTACACTGTGCTGTCTCCGACCAGGGGCAGCTGGCAGAGCTGTCATTATTTATACCACATATTTATACGTATTAAAATACCAATGCAATGTTCACTGAGGATAAACAGGACAAACTATATCAGACAAAACACCTTTTCTAAATATTAGCTACAAGAGCTTTAAAAGATGCTCTAGAACTACATCTCCTTAATCCTAAATCATTACTATTACTCAACTATTTACATTTAAATTTTTAGAGATTGAATGCTTAATGTTTTAGATCATAATTAAGGGCTTGTAAGCATCTTCATAAATACAGCATTTAAAACTCGTTAGTAAAAATTCAAAGTATCTATGAACTTGAGTTTCTCAGTAAAATATTTATATTGGGTTTAAAGACTATTTTTTTAAAGATTTTATTTTTTTATTTGGCAGAGAGAGAGAGAGAGAGAGAGACAGTGAAAGAGGGAACACGAGCAGGGGGAGTGGGAGAGGGAGAAGCTGGCTTCCCGCTGAGCAGGGAGCCTGATGTAGGGCTCTATCCCAGGACCTTGGATCATGACCTGAGCTGAAGACAGACGCTTAACGACTGAGCCACCCAGGTGCCCCTAAAGACTATTTTCTATCAGAAATTGGCCACCTTCTCCTTATCATCCTTGTGCCTGTTTTCCTCTGTACTGCTGAGAAGCCTTGGCAATTTATCATTGGACAAGATACACAGAAAGAGGAGGAGTAGTAACCTTCAACCTGAGCATAAGTCACACTTTTGTCACCACCGTCCAGCAGCCCGAGTGAGATCCAAGGGGAGCGGCAGGGACCAGTTGAGTTACCTGAAGTGGCTACATTGGATCACCAACTCATAGGTCCTGAATTAGCTACTGACCCCTCCTTCTGGTATTTCACAGAGGTCGAACGTGAAACTGAGAAGTCCTTGAACCAGAAGAAGCGGCAGGGACTTGTGTACCCACTTAAGAATCCAACAAAAATCGATTTTTACTGAACAAGGAGATACGAAAATATGTATAAATAATATTTTCTTATGTGACTGGTACAGTCATTATCACTGGAATACGATGTGGTGTCTTTTTGCCAGATAGTAATGCATATTTGAAATAAGACTCTAATGTTATTGTGACTTACATAAATCTAAGAATGAAGATTTGTTATGGGTTCAGTCCATCATGCATGTTTCCCCTGATAGAGCCCCAGAGATCATCTGTAGCGACACAGAGAGCTTGCAGTAGACAAAATAAAATGGAATGAAGTTTTTTTTTTAAATGTAGGTCCAAATCCATCCCTCTGTGTTTGTGTGTGAGTGATTTAAATTATTTTAATAGATCTCAGAATACAAAAGAAGGTAAAACACGATCATTGTAGGAAATCATATACTAAGCTACATAACTAAAAATATCCTAACTCTTCCTAAATCCCACAATTCTGTTAGCAGTTTCTACATATCATTCTACATCTTTCTTAGACTCATTGTAATATGTGCCTATTTCCTTTAAACTTTTCAAAATAGTATTATATTACTCCACAATTTACTTTCATCATTGACCAATAAATCACTGATGTTCTTCTGATTAATACATGAAAACACTCATTCTATTTTCCTAGTCCCATAAGGCTAACTAAAACGACCAGTAGAAATAAATGACCAAGCCCCTAGATTTTGGCCTCTAGTACACTGATAGATATCAGAGTTTCTTGGGAAAACGGCCAATTCCAGATCTCGCTCCACGGCAGAGAAGATACAAAACGAGCCTGAGACATCACGCGGTGCCAGAAATCAGGGAAGCTCTCAGAGACAGGGTCATTTCGGAAGGGCACCGGAAGCAGCTTAAAGAGGCCCCTATCTGTCACACCCGCGACAATTTGAGCAGCCCACAGAGTAAGCTTGGCCCAGCGGCTAAGTCAGAGCTGTACAGACTTGGGCAGGGCACATTCAGTGATCTGTGCCAGCGTGGGCCGCCAGTAAGAAGGAGTCACTGCTGAAAAGGAGTTTTTCCCGATTCCGAAGCAATGCTTCTACCATTTGCCATGGCTTGTGGTCAAAGCAGGGCTGGATTGAAATGTGCAGAATGGAGGAGAATAAAGAGACAACTAGGAAGAGGCAGGTAAGGAAACCTGAATTTAATTTCCACTGGAAAGGATTTTCTAGGAAGTGCCCTGACCAACAACACAAAAGCAGAATGGCAGGCACGCACGTGGTGGCCCCGTGACACCACGAAAGTCCCTCCCGCACTGGTGTTGGGATGAGCCAAGTGCTCCTCCCTCGTGCCGGCGCTTGCCTTCAGGTCCCCGTAACAGCGGCAAAGCCCCACCTCAGGCCATGCTGTGTTCTCCACGCCCCCCCCATCTCTGATATGGAGATTCCCAAAGATCAGACTATTCCTTCAGTTCTTCCTCATGCCCTGTGGCCATGGGACTTCAGTGCTTCCTGCCTCTCAGAGCGCTGCCCCACCCCCTGCCATGCAGGGACGTGGAGCCCCGCCCCCCACTACCCACTCACCCTGGGAGGGGTTTTGACCATTATCTCCCCCACCCCCAAACTCTCCTGGGACCCAGAGAGAGGAAACAGTAGCTTATCTTTCCACCACCAGCCCCGGGGTTCCCCCTCCTAGGAGGGTACGACTCTGGCCATCAGTGAAGAATTCTGCAGATGGCTTAGAGTTATAGCTTCTCTTTGGCAAAGCCTAAAGGTCTGCTTTGGTCACTTTTCTTCCCCACAACTGAACAGCAATAGTCCTCAAAGGAGAATGAAGCACCCATCACTAAGCGATGAAATAAACCACAGAAACTTCAACACTGGTGTCTTTTGCTCCCAAGGCTTAAATATCCCAGGCCCTTCCTCTGACTCACTGTTCCCAGCCCCCTCTTAGTCCCTGCCCCCAGCACTATGCACACTTTCCCCCTAATGCCGAGGTACCCTGGCCTTGTGTGATGGCCACTGAGATGTGTTTTTCAGGTCCCCCTTCCAGGAAGGGCTGGTTGCCCCAGCTGATGGGAGGGCTACAGGTAGAGACAGTCTTCTGCTGGCAGCAACTGAGCGGCAGGAGGTTATCAAAGTCAAGGTCACGTCCTTCCCAGGGTAGCCTACACCCAATGATGGTTGATCAAAGTAAAGGTATAAAGTCTGTGCCGTCTGGCTCCCCGCGGGACCTTTACGATGTGCCATTTCAGGCCAGAGCTAGCCATGGGTATGGCCAAGACTGGCCTGGCCTGTGCTGCAGCCCAACTTCTCCCTCTGCCCAGCCTCGCCTCCTTCTTCTCCCCTTCCAGGTGTTGACCCGCTCTAGGCACGTGCTCACTGCACTCGTCATGGTGCTTCCGGGAGCAACCTGGCAACCAGATCCCTGTTAGAACAACCGGGGGCCAATATTTCCATCCCAAACTCCACGCATGGTCTGCTGAACCCATGCGACTCTGGAGGGAGGGCAGTTTCCTTCCAGATGGAGCCCCCTTCCTCTGATCATAAGCTACTCGGGCCTCATCAGACGAGTCAGGCACCAGCCGTCTGGGCTCCTCAGATGCAAGGAAGAGACCTCACAGGTCTCAGCTTGGTCTTATTCTGAAGGGTAAGGAGTAGGTGGGACTCTCGGGGCCACCTCCTCTGAGAAGCCCCCCAAAACACACATACACACACAAACTCCTCTTAACTCTTACCTTCCATGTCAGTGACTCCTCTCTTCAGGTTTTCCGTGGTCAACTGAGAATTACTGTCCCAGTGGTATCCTGGAATGTGGTGGCCATTGTCTTCATTCCTCAGCCAAAAGTGACCCTAGAAGAGCCCCATTTTAACAACATTTTTACATTATGGAAACGTTTGAATGTGGCAAGGATATCTTTTGGAAGCACTCTAGCAGTGGTCTTCTCTGAGGAGGGAAACGGGTAAGCGGGGGAGAGGAAAGGATTGAGACATGCTTTGGGGTTTCTGTGCCATGTCCATGCATGTCATACCTATTAGACCAATCCTGATGCAATTACCAATATTTGACCATTTAAAAATTTTTTTTCAAGATTTTTAAGTAACCTCTACACCCAAGGTGAGGCTCAAACTAAGAACCTTCGCCATCAAGAGCCGCATGCTCTGCCGACTGAGCCAGCCAGGTGCCCCAATATTTGACCATTTTTGATCTACGGTTTTCTTATTACCTTGTCCGCCCTCAGCATAGTCAACTAAAGGAAACCAGAAGCAGACTACTTGATGTTTCTCCTACCATCAGATGATAATCAGTGTAAGTGGCCTAAACTGTCCCGTACCTTAGCCTCTCAACCCCTAACCCTGCTATATAATTTTCCTACTAATACCTCTGATACTTTAAGTTTGTTTCTGGAAGCAGAATGGAAACAAGATGCAACCTAAGGAAGACAGTAACAGTCCCACGCTGTGTCCACCCTATGTCCAATGCTCTCCCCAAAGCCCCAGATAAATAACCGTCTTTCAAGACTCCGCGAAGACACTATTTTCTCCCTCTAGCCTGTTTTGAAGTTCTTCCTGCTACCTGTAGCCCACTGAAGAGAGACCGACCATTCTGCGGTACAGATGCCTATCATAGCTATCACAGTATTGGCCTTATATGTACACACACCTGGATTCTTCGTGAGACAATTTTTTTTTAAAGCAAAAAGTTCACGTGTTCATACCCCCAAATTAGAAGAGGCCCAGGATTGTGACCAGTAGGTTCTGCTAAAACGGGATCAATAAGCCATTGCTAAATGAATGGCCGGCCTCGTTGTAAAAGCTGGCATTATTCATAGCACAAACGAATTCAACAACTATTTCACGCTGTACACTCCTTATTCTGGTCTGAGGGCAATATTCTGTGTAACTGTACAGCGGGATACAACTGTGAATCATTAGCTTCTGCGGACTTCTACTCAATGGTCCGTATATGATAGATGTCTTGGATCCCCAGTCCTCGCACACAGAAATGCACTCTTTCTGAAAACATACCTTGACAAAGAAGGGTAGCCAGTAAGACCCTGGCTCCTACAGACGGTAATTCTGTTACACTTCACAGCCTCCAAATTTCTATCTTGCTTCTAAGTGATGACGAATTTCGAGTCTCCAAGGAGGACAAATAACAGGAGAAAACTTTGTCAGGAAACGACAGGCCCTCAGGGCCAAAGTTTAGAAAACACTTATGCAGGTGAGGCTGTTTTCAAGAAGTTTCGACGATATAAATTCCTCTTTGTCAGGGTTACCATGTCTTAGTCTAAGACAGTTATTATATTTTCTTATTATAAGCATGCACTGTGTTCTGCATCTGGAGCACTTGCCAAATTGTAGATTTATTCCTATTTCTATACATCTGTGAAAAGAATGTGTGTTCTGTTTCATCAGGGAGTTACTTGAAGTCACAGGTTGCTAATTCCAAATGAATAGAAACTGCGATTAATCTGGGAGATACAAGCCTGCCGCTATTCATGTAACAGATGTCCGTTATGATGAGCTACACATTTGTTCCATGTTTGCACTAGAATAAAAGGAGGGTCCAACCATTTGTGAAAGGAAGAAAGAAAGAAAGAAAGAAAGAAAGAAAGAAAGAAAGAAAGAAAGAAAGAAAGAAAGAAAAGGGAAAGGGAAGAAAAAGAAGAAAGAAAAGGAAAGAAAAGAGAAAAGAAGGAAAAGAGGATGATGGGGGAAGGGGGTCATTAGAAAATACTTTGAAAATGTTTATTCAGGTGGGAGGTTAGATGCGTAGAAACGTGTAGCATGTCCACAGGGTGGCAGGTAAAGAGCGGAGGGGAGGTAGCAAGGGAAGGGAGTAACCCGGGGGTGAATGCTCCTGGCTTCGGTTCAGGGTGTGGATATTAACTCAGTTCATCTCACTTGGCTGACAGAAGCACTGATGCCAAAACCGGCAATTTCATCAGCATCAGCTACACAGAAGATGGGATTTCAGAGGGAGGCACAAGGAAAGGGAGAATGATGTATGTAATTTTATTCAAATAATTAAAAACAAAGTTGGCAGTCTATCTTCCTGTCAAGAAGAATAAATATCAGATTATGGAGTTGGAAGGAGGAGTGCAAGAGGCTTCCTGCTGCTCCGTATTAACTCCGGTCCAATACAAACTTTATAGTTGACTCTTCACCAAAACATCCATTTAAAATGATCCTTTCTTTTTTCCCGGTTACTCTGTGAGCAGAGCTCACACAGCAAGAGGACGCAAGCCGGGAGGAAGCATGGAGGGGGCTGCCTGCCGGAGCCACTCTACAGCCCTTCAGCTTCATGGCCACAAATACAGGGTCTGTACAACTACTTCTCCGAAATAAGATGAGTGACAGAGAGGCTTCTGGAACTTTCCTTTCTCTTGTGATTCATGTCCTGTGCTCATGACACCCAAAAACAAAAGCAGGGCCCGGCTTATAGTAGGATCCAAATCCATACACACATACATACACACACATATATACACACATACCTTTTAAATGAATTCAGTGAGCGGGGGCTGGACGTACGGAATGACGCGCGCACAGGGATGGCTAACATTTACCAAAGGAGTCATTATCTTCTGTATTTGCAGGCTCACTGGATTATGGCTGATGCGATATCATAACCAAAAGCTAGAGAATCCTCTCTGGATGTCTCAACCTGGCGATTACCTGTCCTGAACTACACCTTTCTGGAGTTTCTTTTCAACCACTGCTTAGAGGAGAGGGCTAGCTCCATTTCGCTACTAACGAAGAGGGAAGATTGGCAGAGTCGAGTGATAAAAAAAAAAGTTCAGACTCATTGACGAAGGTTTTGCTTCTCAAGCATTTTAATCACAATTCCTGTACATTTTCAGGGACATATCAAATCGCTCTTCCGTTGCTTCTAAAATGTTGAATTTCGGATGGAATAAGGCTCCACGGTTCTATCTAAACCTTTCCTTGTGGTATGTGAGGATGAGGACAGAAATGAACACGTCCTGTGTTTGTACCACTCCCAAGTCCAATTAGAGAACAGAGCTGTTCCTCAGAAAAGTCCGGGTGGGGACTGGGCTTGCGGGAACCACACACAGCCTGGTCTACCTTGAGTAAGGCAGGGAGCAAGACACGGCAAAGGTAGCCAGAATAATTAAAGAGGAATTCCGCTACTTCAAAATGACATGTGGCCGTGCCAGGTTAGAAGGGTTGGTAAGTGGGTACTTGCGGACAGCTAAAAGGTTCTTTCAGGCATCCGAAACTGCTCTGCCAAAAAGCCTTAATATTTTACTCTCATCCTACTGAGCGAGCCAAGCAGATGATGACAGAGGAAAAGGCCTTCCTTTTTGAAGGAAGCAGGAATTAGGATAATACAGGGGTCGACAAAGTTTTGCTGTCAAAAACCAAACAGGAAATGTTCTTGGCCTTGTGGGCCACATGGTTCTCTTGCAAAAAATCGACTCGGCCACTGCGCTGAAAGAGGGGCCATCGACAGGACGTAAACCAGTGGGCAAGGCTGTGTCCCAGTCAAACTGTATTTAGGAGGGCAGGTGACGGGCTGGATTCGACTCACAGCCCGCAGTCTGCCAACCCCTGAAATCATATGTAGATGGCTCTCCAACAGACTGAAACCTAAAGAAAGATGCAGATCACAAGGTCAAGTTGAAAACTATAGTGCTTCTTAATTACCTGTATCTTAAAGTGTGCTCAGCAGTACCCCTGATTCCTGTGCGGATCTTCCGGGGTTTGCCTGCCAATAGCATTTTCCTTAAATGCATCAAGATGCACAACTTTTATCTAACTACTGGCATGAGTTTAGATTAAGTCAAGAAAATCAAGTCACTAAACATTCCAGGAATAAAGGACTTAGTATGTTAAATAGGGCTTACATCAATTTCAGGATACACTGGGACAGTCGGGTAAAGGAGGTCACTCGTCAAAGCCCGGGAAGCAGGTACGGAATATATCTCAGCCTGGCAGAGCAATGTGGGTGCTCACGATTTGTGACGATGACTGAGAAACCTCGCACTGACTCTCAGTCTACACCAGCAAAGCCACTGGTTCTCAAGCTCTCGCTGCAAAGCCACCATGAGCCTCCTGACTGCCCAATATCCAGCTGCATACCAGCTTCTATTTCTCTTTCACCTGAAAAATGGTTACCACCTCAGCAACCCTAACATGGGACGGTACGGGGATGGGGACCGTAGGAGACGCAGTGCCCCACTTCGCTTCAGGATTTCAGAAAACATCTCCGAAGGGGTGGTGGTCATGAATCCGTGGCCACAGATAGTCTAGCGCATTCCACCCCTTTGTCAGTGTCAGAGCAGTACCTGCTCCCCACACTCTCCTTTCACCTGTTTTTAACTTCCAAATTAGTAAACAACATAGTGCTTCTGTCCTACTTGAATCAGCTATCCCCCCTACCTCCCAAACTCTCTCGTGCTTTCCCCCAAAGTGGAGCTACAGGGTCCGATTTCTTATTTCATGCATGAATGGTGGATGGTCACTGGCTTCTAGTTCAGTCACCATGGCTTGTTACTCTTCTGCAGTGTTGAGGCTTGAGTTATAGGTTCAACTCGTTCCTTATGTTACACAATAGGCGGAGGGAAGACCAAATTTTATTATACGTACAGAGACATCCATATCACAACAGGAAAACAATATGCCTATTGCCATCCTCATTTCTACAACTGGCCACATGACCACTGCTAGTCTCTAGACCTTTCATTTTCTACTGTTTGTGGGGAGGGGATCATGGACGCCCAGCACACTCAGGTAGGATCATCCATTCTGAACACCCAACTGGGATCTGCCATCCTCTGGTCATCATCAGGTGACCCCTCTGGGCAGTAGTCTAGCCCAGGTATCTCCAACTCCCAAGCACCCCAGCAGAGCCCAAGGCCTTACCTGCTCCAATCACCCCCCTCTTGGCAGCTGTGTGGCTCAAGGGAGGCAAACAGATTAGAGATGGGAGGGCCAAGGACTGGGACGGAGTCTGCCCTACTGCCAAATTCTCATATCCACACACTTTCCCACATTTTAGCCTTTCAGTCTGGCCTCTGATCCTCCCGATGGGTATAAAATTCAACTTTGCCTTCAATTAATGTAATCTCTCGTTCTCTGTCCCTCCATCTAAAATCCAATAGGTTTTAGACTGTCTTCACTCAAATTACACCTAAAAGGCATGTATTAACTCTCCCGGATCAAAGCTGGTTAGCTGTGTTGATTATGACTGGGGTACATGGATTTAGACTCTGTATGAACACATTTTGCTTCATATCAAGGAAAAGCCTGTTTCAGAATTTCAAAGTCCAACCCGCTAGCCAGCTACTTCCCACATGTGTGCCGGCGGTCAAGGGTAAGGATGACATGTGTGGGGGCTCAGTGCCAGCCCTCCTCCTCCCCCATTGCTAAGAAACCAACAGGTTAGACTCCTCCTTTAATGACAGATGTTTTAATGGGCAAGGGAAAAAGGAAAAAAAATGCTCCAATTGTTAGTATCGGCTGAGTAAGCTTTGCCAGTCAAAGCCCCCCAAATATTCAGGTTAGAATGCCAGTTTGCAAATCCTCTTTCCTGCCACACGTACGTGTATGCACACACACACACACACACACACACACAGAGAGAGAGAGAGAGAGAGAGAGAGAGAGAGAGAATATCTTACAAAACAGGTCAAAATGGATTTCAACTAGTATAAGGGAGTAGGCTTCAGTGTCAGAAGGACATGGGCTCCAGTTTCCCTCTGCGACTCCTTTATCATACTGTTTAACATCTCTAAGCATCCTCATTGGTAAAACGAGGATAAGTATGATTTTGTTAAGAGAGCTATTCCCAAACTTTAAATGAAGTGAAATGGGTTGTGGCATGACCTGTAAAAATCTTACCGGAGCACTAACCTGCCTACCTGACTTGCTTCTACCTAGGGAATGCACCTGTGTTTGCCTTTCTGTTTCTTTACTTGATTAGAGTTCAGATGCTCTGAAGTTACACGTTAAATCATAGACTTCTGTCCAACAGAAAAGATAACCCCAAAGGTCGTGGGTTTATTACCCTGTAGGACAGTAATCGGCTTTGATTCTATCCCAGAAATCTTATCACGACACTTTTTCTCCCCCTCAAGATGCCTATAAATACCAATTTCCTCATAAGGCTCATGGAATCGGCTTAACCCATTTATGGTTCTGATCATTAATGAGTTGAATAAATTCTCGACAGGTGTTCATTCTGTATTTGCGATTCTGTTTTTAGTTCTTTAAAATTTACACTTTTGACAATACCTATCTTATGAAGTAGCTATGAGAATTAAATAAAATAAAGTAATTAATAAGGCCCTGACACATATTAAGCACTTAATGAATGTTAGCTATTATTATTAGCTATAATTAAATGCAGCATGATCCACAGGAAATAGAAAATGTAACAAATCCAAACTTCACCCAGAGATACCCATGTTGCCAAATCAAAAGAAATAAAATTAAGAGACTATTCACACTGAGCTCTAGCTTGATTTCCCTGGAGATTTTTGAATCCTCCAGAATGCAGTCCAATGAACTAAGCTTTTGAATTCGTAGCCATTTTTGTGGATGAGGCCAAATCTTATAATTATTGGGATCTATAACTATACACAGAATTAAGTATTGTGTCTCAGAAAGATATATAATTTTTCCCACCACACATGCCTAATAACAGAAGATAAAATGAAAATTGGGTTTAGAGTAAAAAATATTTTTACCCTCCACCCTGCTTTGATATACCCAATTATAAACCTCATTTTATTTCATTCCATTTTAGTGGAAGGGAGGGTTAGTCCCTGTTTTCCCCCCAAAGTATGTAATAGCTATGTCCTTCATCTTGTCCTTTGATTCCAGTAACTGCCAACAATAATGGTGTTTTCCCATGGAAAACTTGTCCCTTAAGAGAAACTAAAGGATAATAAAAGGACAAGTGCGACCAGTTTCTCCAGATTCACTATGATTTTGGTTGCTGTATATGTTCAAATAATTTTCTCAGATTATAGATCCTGAAAAAGAGAACTCAAGTCAATTATAGTGGGGGAAGGTGGGTGAATGTTGGAATAACACTTTAGAAGTAATTCACCACCTTTCCATACTGATGTCTAAAGAAGAATGAGAAATCATCTATAGAAAGAAACACAGATACTGGGGCATAATATTTCCACACACAAGTACAAGGGAACCAGATGGAACTGGAGGTTACTCTGCATTATACACAAAACCACAGAGAGGCTGGGTCATCAAATACTTTTTAAATACCTTCAAACACTGAAATATAATGCAGGAACCTGCTGCACTTGGTCAAAAAAAAAAAGCAAACAAATACATATATGGACTTAAATCAAGGTTAAACAGCCAGCTGTCGTTCAATTCCAGTGACCAAAGAAGAGTAAGTTGAATTTAAAATAAAGTGAAGAAGGCAAAGAACACGCGTAAGAATGAAGCGTTCTGTGTATTTGCAGAGCTAACTTAGGTGCCTACACAAGTTCAGCGTAGACAGTCACATACACATACGTTTGCACATATATATGTATGTTTGTGTTTTATATACATTCCCAAGATCACATGCACATTCACCAGCCTTTAAAATGAGAGAATACCACTGAGCAAGTAGAGAAATGAGAGTCGAGGCATCTCTCATTCAAGTTTATTTTAGTCCGTTGCCACTCAAAATTTGGTCCCTAGAGCAGCAGCGGCAGCATCACCTGGGGTCTTATTCAAAATGCAGACTTCTCTGGTTTTACCCCATCTCCGGAATCAGAACGTAGCTTTTAAGCAGACTGGCTGCCAGTGGTTCGTGTGCCCAAATTAGTCTGAGCGACACTGCCCTGGAACCGCGATACGCATCTCCAAAGCGGCCAGCGCCCGTGTCTATCCGGTCATAGACATGTGACTAGTGAGACTGAGAAACTGCAGTTTTCATTTTAATTAAAATTAAGAAGGGAGGGAGGAAAGGAGGAAGATGGGAGGAGGGAGAGGGAAAGAGAAGAAAGACCCGTAAGGTGGCCACGGCATTCATATAGTTAATGGGCAGACGCCGCCGATGCGGTGGCTTGAGCAACGGACATTTCTTTTCCCAGGGTTCTGAGCTCCAGCTGCCACCGGGGGGGGGGGTGGCCTTGCTGTGTCCTCATCTAGTGGAGAGAGGCAGCTGCAGTGTCTCCCTGTCTTACAGGGACACCAGCCCTGTCAGACTGACACCCCTCTTCGGGCCTCATTGAAATGGAATTACGCCCTTTAAGGCCCATCTCCAAAGGCGGTCACATCTCAGGTTAAGGCTTTAACTCATGAACTTGGCGGGGGCACAAGTGAGTGCACACAAAGCCGTTCTCTGACAAGGGGCAAGAGGGCTAACGTGACGAGCAGAGAGCAACAGTTCGTTGGACGGGAGGTCGGCAACCTAGGGCCTGCAGGCCTACTCCGAAGGCCACCTTTATTTTGTAAATCCACTTTCATTGGTGCGTGGCCACATCCACCATGCACAAACGGCCCAGGCTTCTGCTAAGAGGCACAGCTGAGCAGCTGCCCCTGAGTCTGGCTTACCAAGCCCCAGAGACTCACTCTTCAGCCATTCACGGAAGTGTGCCGACTCCCAGGTTAGGCCAATACAGGATAGCTTGTTTTACCCGAAAGACGGCTCCCTGGGTTGCATTCTTGCCACCTCACTGATGGGGCAGTGTAGGCTCTACAGCGAGAAATGACTGCCGCATTCAAAGCCGGCAAGCCTGGAGAAGATCGCGAACATCTGAAAGGGCGCCCTTTCCAGGCCACCCCACCACAGGACCTAGGGCTTGTCTCCTAGACCTTGGGATCGCCTGTGGCCTGGGTAAACAGTCCCGCCAGCACCATGGCTTTCCCTATCATCCTCACAGACTGTTGTCACTCAGGCCTGAATGTCCCACTGTCTCCACTCACACCTTACTAGTTTTTGCTTATAGCTATTTTAGGTCATTGGTTTCTTTCTTTTTTTTTTTAAGATGTTATTTATTTATTTGATAGAGAGAGACACAGCGAGAGAGGGAACACAAGCGGGGGGAGTGGGAGAGGGAGAAGCAGGCCTCCCACCAAGCAGGGAGCCCGACGTGGGGCTCAAACCCGGGATTCCGGGATCATGACCTGAGCTGAAGGCAGACGCTTAACAACTGAGCCACCCAGGCGCCCCCAGGTCCTCAGCTTCTTGAAATTTTATTTTCTTTCACTTTGTTTTGTGCCAGGGCATGTGTTTTGTATGATTAGCATTTACACAGAAAGCAGATCACTCTCATTAAGGGAGCCTTGCAAATAATTATGTAGACCTTAAGGGTTTCCAGGGATAATTTCAGGACTCTTAGTCCTAAATACAATTGCTGGTCCTTCTCATTATTAGCCAGTATGTTCCCTTTTCAACATGTGATGTTGAACTCAGGGTGCTTCCTTTATTGTATCTGTTACAACTTGGGCATCTGTTTATAGGGGCATTTGTGAACAGGAAACAGTTCTTAGATCCTCTCTGAATTAGTGGAAACATTCCTCAAACGAGAATCTGGAGCCTTTTCATTAGGCCTACGGTGGAATTTAAGGAAGCAAAACGGCAACTGGGATTACTTTTACTATTGGCTAAAAGATCTCTTCCTAGGACTTGGCTTCTTGGTCTTCCTGTGTGCACGATCTGCAGAGTGTTGCTGCTTTTGTGTGTCCGCATCATTTCCTCTGAGAAGCAGTCTCGTTCCCACTTCACGGGGTCCTAGCTGAGCTGCCAGGTACAACATTCCAGGCCCCTGCAAATCAGATTGCCCCGATCTACCCGGAGACACAGCAGCTGATGCGAGGGAAACTATATGACCCAACAGGAGCCAAGTCCGCAGAATATAAAAGAAACAACTGGGAGAAAGGCCATCAAACAAAGGGATGCTGTGCTGAGGGAGGGAGGCAGAACCCCCAGATGCAGCCCTTCTTGAGGTCTTAACCACCCCTGGACTTCCTGGGCATGTGAATCAATGCATTCATTTGCCTGCTTAATGAATCCAAGTCAGACTTCTCACTCAAAACCCAAAAGGTCCTCACCAATAAAATGTGCTTCCAGATTTTCCAAGTGTCCTCAGAAAGACGCATCAGCAACTCCAGAGGGCACAGGGCACTGGGCATTGGGATCCACAGAGGTCCCCCTCCTAGCTGCAACCGCAGAACTCCTAGGCCATCCCTCTGCCAGGCCAGAGGGTCTTAGAAATGCACAGCCTATGGGACATGGAACACAACATCACTTCTTGGATATGCATAGTCCTTCTATGATGCACAACAGTGCATGCTGGACTTGCTTTCCTGAGTTCTACATCTCCCTGTCCTTTGGCCCATCTTAGAGTAGAAGCAAAACAAAAACCTTAAGCTGGGACACTGAGGGTATCGATGTGGGAAAAAGAAGAAGACCAAGTAGGATTAACAGTTGGACCCACAACATTGCAAAAGCTTTCCAGAGTGAGCTAGCCACGGTGTGGTGCCAGGGCTGGACCCCAAATGTACCAGTGGGCCCAAGCATGGCCAACATAATGAAGGAGAAATACAGCCCCACGTACCCATCCAAGTGGCTGCAAAATTACCCCTTCGGCGAAGATCCATGTTTCTCCTCCTTTTGTTTTCCAAAAGATACCTCTCTGAACCTTTCTAAACTCTGCCTTGCTAGATTCTCCAAATGTCACCTGAAGTGCGAGCTATGACTCAGAGTCTCCTGCGAGAAACTCTACTCCTCCTGGCCCTGCAGAGGGAAGGACGTGACTGAGGCCTGCCCACGGCAGCCGGAACTCTGAGCCACGGGGCTGGGAGACACCGAAATGCCACGTGAACTGCGCGCTCACGTGTGTCTGCAGGTACTGATAAGTAAGCATGCTTCGTCGCTGTCTCAGCTCTTCGCAGTTTAACTTGGCTTCTTCTGTTTCACGCTGATGGGAACTGAACTCAATTCTTAAGAGCCACAAGGAAGGAAAGCTCTTTGTGTTAAAGGCAGTCTGCCAAGGTGCTAATTCCATCTTTGGTAGGTTTTTCCCAGCACTGTGCTCCTCATCCAGGAATTTCTCTGAGCTTGGTGGTTCGCACATCCAAATTCCAGCTTTGAATAAATAAACCAAGTCAAGTGCTGGGTTGCCTCAGGGAATAGCAGGGTGGTTTCTGAACTTCTATCGCCCCCCAGTGGCAAACTGCTTTTTGTCAGAGACACTCTAACTCCAAAACGCTTAGGATTCTTCCCTAGGAAGCTGTTCAAAAAAAAAAAAAAAAAAAGAATTTTTTTTTTTTTTTAAATTTCTCACACTGAAGATTACAAAAAGTTTGTGTGGAGGTGTGCTATTAATGTCAAACTCATAGCTGCTGGGTCACGGGGTCACAGATTCATGCAACGGACAGTTGGAGAGATCTCACTAATCGGGGTGCCCCTTAAAAAAAAAATCCCACCTCCCATAGCTGCAAAGTCCAGTATGAAAGTTATTACCTCAAATAAGTTTTTTTTTTTATTTAGAGGATCCAGATCTGGGTTCCCATCTTTTCTGGTCCAATGAAAGTGCTAGTAATAACTATGACTTTTGGGGACTTGTGCTGTCCCTTCGTAAACTTCTCCACCATAACATGTTTTGTAACACTGTCCAAGGAGATGAGAAAATATTCAAACCAATAAAAGTGAAAGCTTATAAACCATATATGTATGACTTTGCAAAAGCCGACATCCAACCCGCACAAAGCACACAGAAGTATCACCGTCAGGTTGGCAGAACTTTCGGCAGATTATACACGAAGTGGCAGAACGAAATGAATAAAAGTTTTAGTGATTTCAAACTTCAAGCAGATGAGACCCAAGAATAGGTGACAGAGGTGCCCTGAGTCATCAAAAATAGATAGTTTAATGGCACTAAACAGTCCCAATGGTCAGTAGGGACTGATACGCGGGATTTAATTCATCACGCACCCACCCACCCACCCACCTATTATTCCATCCGATCCTCATCCATTCACCTGGCCACCAATCAGCCCATCTTCTCACCTACCCACTCAGACAGCTTGAGAAAGGCACCTACGGAAAACGAAGAGAAGGAGTGGGTCTTCAGTGCAGGGATGATTTTGCAGTCTACTTAGTAGTGGGCTATGGGCTCTGTTTCTCTTCCCTGATGACCTGCCTCCACCCACCCCCACATTAGGCAGATGCCAGACAGCGTGAGGCGCCGAGGCGAAGAGATAGGTAAAATACAGTACTTGCGGGCACCTGGGTGGCTCAGAGGGTTGAGCCTCTGCCTTCGGCTTGGGTCATGATCTCAGGGTCCTGAGATCGAGTCCCACGTCAGGCTCTCTGCTCAGCGGGGAGCCTGTTTCCCCCTCATTCTCTGCCTGCCTCTCTGCCTGTTTGTGATCTCTCTCTGTCAAATAAATAAATAAAATCTTTAAAAAAAATGCAGTACTTGCTTTCACAGTTCGAGAAGCAAGACAGTGATCAGACTTTTCCGTCTGGTCTCTACTCCAAGGCTCCATTCTCAGAGCAGGTAGAAATAACCTAATCACTAAATCTAAAAAGACTCTCAGTGAGTGGCATCCAGATGGCCTAGAGACCTAGTTGGCCTTGGTTGCACAGGGTAGAGATGAGAACTCATCTAGCTACAGCCACTAAATGTTTTCTCTGAAAAACAAACAGTGGGCTCTTTGGGACTCCAAAAATACAAACTATTGTGTGGGAGAGAGCATACGTTACACATGAAACGGCCGAGGAACACTTTCATAGCACAATAAGCTCACAAATTTGCATTAAATACAGTCAGTGCTTTTTATGGCTGGTATAAAGTATTTCACCTTGTTTTCTAGAAAAGAAAGAGAGGAAAGCAAGTCCAGACTAAAGAGGCTTATCTTCAGCTCGGAAAAGGGAAGGCTCTTGCCTCCCTGCCCACAATGGAGTTCATATTTCAACACAGTTTTCAGATCACAGTGAATTCTTTTGGTTTACCACCTGCTAGGCTTTGCCCCCATGCCCCTTTTAGCTTGGAGGCCAGGCTCACAGTCCTGTAAATAATACTAACCCGGTGCTAACCTCCTACACGCCAAGCATTCTTTCCACTCCTAAACCCTGAGTGGAAGTGCATGTCCCTCGGCTTCCTTTACTCAGATCTTATTTCTTTTCTAGACAGAACATTCTCCTCCTCTGGCCATCCCTCTCCTCCACCCGCACTTTGAAGGATAAACTTCATCAAATCTCATTTTAAATCCCCCTGGTCTGGTTGCCTCATTATTAGTGCCAAAGCACATCTTCTTGTGCGTGCCTAGCATAATATCTTGCACATAGTAGGTCCTCAGTAATTTGTTAAAAGCAAGGGAGGAACGCCTGAGTGGCTCGGTCGGTTAAGTGTCTGCCTTCGGCTCAGGTCATGATCCCCTGGTCCTGGGATCGAGCCACGCATCACGATCCTTGCTCAGCAGGGAGCTTGCTTCTCCCTTTGCCTGCCTCTCCCCTGTCTGTGCTCACTCTCTTCTTCTGACAATTAAATAAATAAAAATTTTAAAAAATAAAAGGGAAAGGGGGATGGTGGGGAGAGACGGAGGGAAGGAGGAAGGAAGGAAGGGAGTGAGGGAAGAGAGTAACACAGAAAGAAAGGAAAGGTAGAGAAAAGAATTATTTTATCAGGCACCACCCAACAATAAAATATTCCCTGTCCTTCTTAGCAAATGATCTAAGCATGCTGCTGAGGTTTCTTTTCAGGGTCATAACTTTCAGGCAACAAATTAATCTACTGGAATTAATGATTCAAAGTGATGGTTCTCAGTGTTTTCTCATACTTGGGGGCAAGACTGAGCTGGTCACTGTTACAATAAAATAATAGCCACATGCAGACGCACACACATTCACTGTCAGGAAATCTTTAAATAAGCAGATAGAACGTTTTTAATTTTATCCCCTTTCTCCAGCATGCATGGAGGTGGAATTCTCACCTATGTTGTGAGGATGAAGTGGATGAACACACAACGATAACAAAAAAGTCAAGTTCCCGGAAGTGAAATTCCTTGTAAATACTGAACACAACCAATTGTTTCTATCTCACCTGATGCAGTAAACATGTATTGCTCGATGTTCACAAGGAGTAGCAGTGCATTCCCATTTTAGCAGCCGTTCCTCAGTGTGAGGAATTCCAACCCCATAGGAGGCTCACCTGCGGATAGACAGGTTTGCAAAGGGGAGCTCTTGCAGGCGGGCCTCAAACCACATCAGCACACACTCCTCTCTCACTTCCGGTGGCTCAGTGCGCAGCACGACAATACTGCAAAACGCAATGAATTAAAGAACAAGACTGCTTGGAGCAATTATAAGCAATTTTTAAAGATAAACCAAGTATATTATTATTATTAAAATTGTTATGTAAATCAAGATAGGGGCGAATTATATTATTATTGTAAACAGTGGAATAGTCATATTCATCTCTACTAGTCACTAGATATATTATAAAACTGAATTCGTTTGGGATAACTGAAAACTTTAGATAAATGCTCTTGCTTCCACATGAGAGAAGAGAGAGAAGCAGTTTTCTCTTACTATGGGGTAATTTAAAGTAGAGCTTCTTGAACTATCTCCAGGGGAGGGTTAGGTTTGTTTGTTTTTTTAATTTCTAATCACAGACCAGTATTTTTGTAAAACAACAACAAAAACAAAAAAAATGCTGATGAAATAAAAGGAAACATACAGGGGCGCCTGGGTGGCTCAGTTGGTTAAGCCACTGCCTTCGGCTCAGGTCATGATCCTGGAGACCCGGGATCGAGTCCCACATCGGGCTCCCTGCTCGGCGGGAAGCCTGCTGCTCCCTCTCTCACTCCCCCTGCTTGTGTTCCCTCTCTCGCTGTGTTTCTCTCTGTCAAATAAATAAAATCTTAAAAAAAAAAAAAAGCAAAAGCAAACATACTAACGCAAGCCTAAGTTTGGATTCACCGGATATAAAATCACTTATGCTGCTGCAAAAGTTTCCAAATGCTTGCTTTGGATCTCTGTATATGATTGTATGAACACGACATAGGGCACGCTAAAACCGTGCCATCCAAAGTACGGTCCTTGGACCAGCAGCACTCACATCACCCGGGCACTTGTGAGGACAGAGACTCTAATCCTCCACCTGGACTCACGGAAACAGACTCTACATTTTAACATGACCCTGGAGGGATCTGTGTGCACATTCAAGTATGAGGCGCATCGGTCCAAACAATAAAATCAAAAGGAACTGTACAGCACGCAGACATACGCATATAACTTTAAGACCACAGAATGGTTCATGATCAACTCGCCGTTTTTTATATAATAGGTATTTAGTAAATTCAGCCTTAAGCAAAGTTTAAGCCTTGTCAGCTAGGCCTGGCCTCCCTATCTCCTGGATCTCAAGATCCGATTTACTTGAATCCCCAGATCCGTGGAAGATCAAGTTTCCCTAAGTCATATGATACTTCCCAAGGACTCATGTTCCCTTGTTCACCTCTGCCCAGGCTGGCTCAGTTCATGTTAACTTAGATAGCAAACAACCCCTTTATCATCTTCCACAGAAGTCCATTCACCAAAGCATTTGTTGATTTTTGTCACAACTCATAGTAAAACAGAGACATATGAAGACTTTGTGAACATGAGTTAAGAAAACTCTAAGCCAATCTAAAAGTTAACACAACGTTTCATGGATAAATGACACTAGAAATATTCCCATAAAATTCTGAAATGCCCACCGCCACTTCTGTTACTTAATATTTTGCTGGAAGTCCCTAGCCCACGCAATCAGCAGCACAAAGAAATTCTAGGCATCAGAATGGGAAACAAGGAAGTAAAGTTATTATTAGTTGAGATGATATGAAAGAATCCCTAGAAAACCCTATAAACAAAAAATAAGACCAAAGACAATAAGAAAATTCAAAACACTGTAGAACACACAGAGAATGTAGCCAATAGCTTTCATAAATATGCCAACATTAAGTTTGAAGACATAAGAAAGGATTTCCCTTCCATTGCAACAACAAAGCTTAAATACCAAGAAGCTCATCGCCAAAAAATATTTAAGATTTGAAGAAACACTTAAAAGTGATATTGAGGGACACAAAAGAAGAACTGAACATTTGGGAGGGTCCTGCATACTCTTGTATAGGATGACTAATTTTTCTAAAGAATTCTAGTCTTCTTAAATTAACATATAAATTAAAAATAATCCTGATGAAATCACCATCCAGGTTAAAAAAAAAAACAAACTTGACCAGTCAACTACAAATTTCATTCTGAAATATAAATAAGCAAAAGTATCAAAAAATTTTCTGAAAAAGAAGTGTAATGACAGGTTAGTGATTTGTCAGATGGTCCCAACACTCTGATGAATGTGGTATTGGTGTGTTCATGGATACGACAATGGCTCAGAGTAAAAAATCCAAAAACAGATTCAAGAATACATGGGGATTTAATGTCTTAATAACAAAGAGACATCTCAAATCTAAGTATGGGTGAAGGGGTGTCTGAGGAGATAGTTTATTAGATAAATCATCCCGGGACAATGGAGTAACTGAAAAATATAGAGGGGGACTGGAGCTATAACGTATTCCTTACGCCAGGATAAATTTCAAATATATTAATATTTTAAAATAAAAGGTGAAAACTTTTAAAAACTTCAAAAAGTATGAAATGATTTCGAACTTAAGAAGAACGTGCTGCTGACTATACCCAGAAACTACAAAAGAAAAGGCTGCAAAGTAAGATGCACAAAAATTACTCAAAGAAAAACTCACCACAAGAAGAAACAAGAAAAATGATGAACAGAAAATACATCTAACTACTGTTATGGACGGAACTGTGTCCCATTCAAAATTCACACATTGAAGCCTTAATCCCAAATATCACTTTAAGACTAGTACTCTTCAGGGAGGAGGAAATTAAAAGAAATCATACAGAATTAGACAGATACCGTATGATTTCACTTACATGTGAAATGTGAAAAACAAAACAAACAAAACTCATAGATACAGAGAACAGATTGGTAGTTATGGGGGGGAGCAGGATGGAGGCGGGCAAAAAAGGGTGAAGGAAGCCACCTGCATGATGACGGATGGTAACTAGACTTATTGGTGTGATCACTTTGCTGGGTGTGCAAATATCGCACTCAGCAGAAGCTGACACTGTAGTCCCGAGTCTGAAACCTGTAGGACAGGCTGCCAGGGAATATTTCCTGCGCGCCTCCCATACATTGGACATGAAGCCAATATCAGAGTCTGGGGAATGGGTGGGGCATGGTCCCCACTGACAGCCTCACCAATACACTAGGGAGTAAGACAGACAGACATTCAGACAATATCATTTATTGTGGCTAATTTATAAAGTTACTGTGGGAATGTAAAGAAAATATATTTAGCCATGGCCTTTACTCTGGAGGAGATGACCTCTGAAGGGGGACCTTGACTCCCCCTCCTTTATTTTAAACATACAATTCAGCAGCATTAAGCACATTTACAACGTTGGACAACCATCGCCCTGAATTGACTTTTAAAGGCTAAGTAGGGGTTATTCCAGGGTAGCCCTGTCACATGGTATAGAAGAGCTCTTCCCTCCCCACTTCCATTTTTCTTGCACAAATGGTACCGTACTTCACAGGGTGTTTTCTCCCTTGTTTTTCTTTACCTAAAATATCTTGGAGGTTTTCCATATAGTTACATAAAACATTCCTTTTGCTTTTTATTTAACAGTTGTATACTATTCCATTGTCTGGATTAATATAATTTATGTAACTGATCATTCACTTATATAAATTTGGGTGGTTTCTAATACTTTCCTATTGCAAACAATACTACAATGAGTAATAATGTACTTACATCATTTCTCACATCTTTAAGTATATCTATGGCATATAAAAGAAAATGGAATTGTGGGGGGCCAGAGGAATTGTGGGAAAGAACAAAGAACTGTGGGAAACGAGAGTAATTGTGGGAAAAAACAAGGAACTGTAGGGGATAAGAGGAATTGAGGGAGAAAAGACAGTTATGGAGAGAACAGGGAAGAGTGGGAAACAATAGGAATTGTGGGAAAGCATGGAGGCTTGTGGGAGACAAAGGGAATTGTGGGGGAGCAGAGGGAGTATGGGAGAAAACAGAGAATGGTGGGACACAAGGGGAATTGTGGGAGAAAGCGGAGAACTGTGAGGGATGAGCAGAATTATGGGTGAGAACAGAGAATTGTGGGAAACAATGGAAACTGGGGAAAAACAGAGAATTACGGGCAACGAAGGGAATAGTGGGCGAGAAGAGAGTTGTGGGAAAGAACAGAGAATTGTGGGGGATCAGAGGGAATGAGGGAGGGAATAGGGAATGGTAGAGGAGCAGATAAATTGTGGTAGAGAAAACAGGGACTTCTAGGAAACAATGGGAATGGTAGGAAAGCATGCATAATTGTGAAAGACAATAGGAATTGTGTAAAGAAGAGCTAATTGTGGGATAGAACTGAGAATTGTGGAAAACAGGGGGAATTATGGGAAAGAAAAGAGAAGTGCAGGGGAGCTAAGGAATTACGGGAGAGAAAAGAATTGAGGGGGAAAGGAGCAATTGTGGGAAAGAACAGAATTATGGGGGACCAGTGAAATTGTGGGAAACAGCAGAAATTGTGGGAAAGCACGGAGAATCGTGGGAGCCAAATGGAACTGTGGGAGAGAGAATGGGAAAGTATGGGAAACTGGAATTGTGGGAAAGCATGGAGACTTGTGGGAGACAAGGGAATTTTGGGAGAGAACACAAAATTCTGGGAAACAACAGGAACTGTGGGAAAGCACGGAGGATTGTGGGAGACAAACGGAGGTGTGGAAAAGAACAGGGAACTGTGGAAAAGAACAGAGAAGTGTGGGAAATAAGGAAAACTGTGAAAGAAAACAGAACTGTTTTCTGGGGAACCAGAGGAGTTGTCAGAGAGAATAGACAATGGTATGAGAGCAAAGGAATTGTGGGAGAAAACAGAATTGGTGTACTACAGGGAATGTGGGAAGGAATAGAGAGTGTTGGGAAACAAGGGGACTTGTTGGGATGAACAGGGAATTGTGGGAAATTATGGGGACTGTGGGAATGCATGGAGAACTGTGGGTGAAAAGGGAATTGTGGAAGAGAAGAAAGTTGTGGGAAAGAAGAGAGAATTGTGGGAGAGAATAGGGAACTGCAGGAAATGAGAGGCACTCGTAGACAGAACACACTGGCGGTTGCCAGAGCTGGAGGTGGGGATAGGATAAAATGGATGGGAGTGGTCAAAAGGTACAAACTTCCAGTTGTAAAATAAATTAAGTCCTGGGGATATAATGTAAAGCATGGTGACAACTGGTAACAATACTGTCTTAGACATTTGAAGGTGCTAAGATAGTAGATCTTAAAAGTCCTCATCAGAAGAAAAAGATTATGTGACTGTGTGGCGATGGATATTAACTAGACTTACTGGGGTGATCATTTCACAATATTTACATATAGCCAATCATTACGTTGTATACCTAAAACTAATGGAAAACTACATGTCAATCAAAACTCAATTTAAAAAGTATTTTTAAAACCCAGCCACAAATGTTGTGGGAAAGACAAGGAATTATGAAAGGGACAGACAATCACTGGAAACAATAGAGAATTGTGTGAGACAGGGAACTGTGGGAGAGCATAAAAAATTGTGGGAGACATGGGGAATTCTGGGAAAGGACAGAGAATTGTTGGAGTGGGAATTGTGGGACAAACTGGGGAACTGTAAAGGGAGGAATATTATGAGAGAGCAGAGCATTGTGAAAGAGAGTGGAGAATTGGGGTGAAATGGGGAATTATAAAAGTAACAGGGAATTATGGGGGATAAAAAGAGAATCATGCAACAGACAATTGTGGGAACTCTAAGAAGTACAAAAGCAATACTTTGTAAACATAAGCAACTGTAGGATTGGAAAGGAGACTTATTTTACAAAAATCAGTCATAAATTCAGTTTGTAATTACAAAAGAGCTTCAATTTTTCCTCTCTGCAAAACCCTTGGGGCTGACAGCAGGAGTTCACATCACATTACGACAGATGGGCAAACCCACATGCACTGCCTTGTCTAGGAAGATGTACAAATACATCCCCATACTCACACACACAAGCACGCGCATACATGCAGAGATATACACATGCATCTTGGAAATTTCAAACATGATAACTAATAAAATGGTTGGGAAATTTTTTAAATCTTAGAAAAAATAAAACAAGATGAAAAAGTGATAGAATAATATAAGAAAATTAGAGTGTCAGTCTAGGAATCCAACATACGAGGAATAGAGGTTCCTCAAAAGAGAAAATGAAGAAGGAGGGACCGGAGCCAGTTACCAAGAAAACTAGTAATACAAGAAAATATCGCTAATGTGAACGTTATGGGTTTCCAGAATGAATGGCCCCATCAGGTGCCAAGCCAATGAAAGCACAGAGGTCTACATCGGGGCACATCTTTTCAGGCTACTAGAAGGAAGAGAAGTTAAAAACATTGTTGAGGGGAAAAAAGAAATGACACTTGACTTTTCAACATCAGCAACGGAAAGTAAAAGACAATGAAGCAATCGCTTAACAGTTCTGAGAGAAATGTTTCTAAACCTAGAATTATATATCCAAGTTACCAATCACATGGGAGCGTAAACCAAAAACAGTTTCTGATTTTCAAGACCTCGAAAACTGATGTGCTCCCACAACAATGCAAAGAAGAATACAGGGTATCCAAGAACCGGAGCTCCAACACAGGATAGGAAAAGGTTGAAAGGAAGTCCCAGAAGATGACGAGAAGTCACTTCCAAACAGTTTAGAATTGGGCAGTGGCCGAAGTGGGGTGCTTATCTGTGAGTGAGGTCTCAAGGGGAAAAAGGGAGACATACACATTTGTTGACATATTTAAAGGTTTTGGAGGAGACTTACAATTCATGCAGGAAGCTTAGGGATAACCTAAGAATCTAGGCCGACAAAGGGGAAAAAGCAAGTATTAAATTCTACTGAAAAAGTTGTACGAGAAAAAATCCATCTAACAAATATTTTCACAGCCACAATAATATAAATACCAAACTGCGACATACCCAAAATTGTGTAGCTCTTGGCATAGGGGAGGGACACGTGTGTGTGTGTTAGCAGGTTGTTTGAAACATGGAAGGAAGAGTAGAAGAAACAGTTAAGGAGCAGTAAGTGTGTCTGGGGAGAGCGGGAATTGAGGTTGAAAGTGTCCCCCCAGTCTCCCTAGCCACCTGCAGCTCTCTTTTAACACCCTGTTTGGTAGCTCCTTCTTTATAAAGCATCCTTGTTACTTCTTTCATTCCTATCCACTTTCGGCACATGACCCTGGAAACAGTCACTTCTTCCCTTTCCCTCTGAGAATCTGCACATACGTACAGTGAGATGTAAATACGGTTATTTGTTTGCGTGCCTGTCTCTCCCATGACCAGAGGTTTGGGGGCCTTTCTGTGCCACATGCCCCTGTGGATTGTGGTGAAGTCTCTGAGTATCTTCTCAGAATGATATTTTTATGTGTGTAAAACAAAATACAAGAAATCACTAAAGAAATCAATAGGTTGAAAAGAAGTTATCCACACATTTTAGGAAAACAGATTTTGATCATTAAAGGTCAGGTTCCCCAGGAAATATACACTGATATAACATAGATTTTAAAACGCTGCCTTGATCCAGTTTGGAGGTCCTGGCTAGTGGCTGGTCGGTTCCCCTTTCTGAGCAGCTAAGTGCACACTCACTAACCATCTCCCTTGTTGGGCTCTCATACTCTGAGCCACTACACGCTATGCACCTACCCCTTCCCCCTCTCCCCCTGGCTCACGAAGGACTCCAGTGCTCCTGCATGTGGCACCCCACCGTGTGATGTATGCCCCCTCTTGGGATCTGTGAGTATAATAAACTGTTTATTCAATGGCAGTCGTTTCCTGATCCGCTGACCTCACCAAATCTAAATAATAATGAATAATTAAACTTACTAAAATGGCTGAGACCAAGAAATGTGCACCGGAGTGCTCTCCTGCACAGGAATGAGAGTGACGGGACGTCTGGGCAAAGGGAGAAGCTTAACTATGATGCAGTCACAATGGAAGTCTCAGCCACTGACACTGGGCTGGCCCTTCGGAGGTGACCTCCTTGAGGCGAGGGCCTGGGGCTTAGGCACCCTTTGCAGAGTCCGCTTGGAGGCAGCAGCCGGTCCCCAGGGAGGGGATTTGATTTTTCCTGATGCAGTTCTCTTTGGCAGAGGGCAATTCCTGGGCAGAGACTCAGCCCAGAGGTGCCAGCTGCTAACAGTCCCCAGCACCCTGCCCGGCCTTCAAGGGCCATGCCGGCATGCTTCATAGTTCTATCACAGCGACACAGAAAGGCATATGCTCCTTAGTAACACTTTTAAGTTACAAAATAAAATTATCTTAATTTCGAAGTGGTGATGAATAGTATTTTAAGATAGAAACAACCATCATTTGTGACAATTTCTCTCTGATTTCCGTTAGTGCCGCACATTGCTAGCATTACTAGGATTTGTTGCCTGCATTCCTGGTGGAAAAAACACTAAACTTCTATTAGAGGTAAGTGAAAATACAGACCTTCAAGTCCACACACCAGTTAAGAAGGCCTTGGGAGCCGGAACCTTGATTTGTTCATTTTGGAATCTCCAGAGTCGGCCACAGTTCCGGACACCTACTGATAGGACTTGAGTCATGACTATAATGAAAAGTGATGGGAGACAACTGAAAAGATAAAAACTTTAAAACTAACACCTCCAAAGCCACCCTTGCACGGCTTAAAGGAGCTGGAGTAGAGAGCCTCGTTCCATGGAAGTCTCGGCTCTGCCCAAACTCTCCCAGCCCGCGCCGGCGTGGAGGGGCGGGGCCGGGGACCGCCGCTCGCACTTATAGGCCGACGCGGGAGGGGGCGGGCCCGCGTCTTCGGGCTCCACGGAAGCCCTTCCTCTTCAGCCCGCGCCCCGCCTCCTGCGCGCCCGGAAGTCCCGCCTTCGGAAAAGGAAGTAGCGGTGCGCTGGGCGCCCGCGGTGACCGTGACGATAGCGGTGACCGAGCGAGGAGAAGGCGGCCGCGGGTTGGCGGTTAGAGGCGGGGCCGGCTCCTCGGAGCGGTTCGGGACAGGAGTCAGGTGCGGAGGAGCAGGCTGGCTGAGGCCGGTGGGTTTCGGGGTCCCGGAACTGGAGCAGGTGGGACGCGGAGGGACCGTATGAAGACAACTTTGGCCGCGTTCCCTCGTCGGAGGTCCTTTCCTTCCTGCCTCCCAATTCCTTTTCGCGCTGTACCCTGCCCTGATTTCCAGTTCTTTTCTAAGCCCGGGTCTGGGGATTTAGTCTGGACACCCCTCTGGGTTACCACGTTTAGGGCTTCCTGTTCCCCAGACCTACACTCTTTCTCTGTAACGTAGTTTCTCAGGGACCCCTTCACCTCACCCCCCAAATCCGCACATCTTAGAAACGTGCCCCTAAAGAGTGGTGTGGTCTGGATTTCATACCAGTATTTCCCGAAGGGGTTAATTAAAGCTATTCCTCAAAGTGGATACTCTGCCCTGTAGCTTTACATCAGAATGGTGAGGAAGAACGGGTCGGGCAGATTAAGAAGACCAAGGGAGTGGTCGGAGCCCAGGCATCAGCATTAATCTATCTTTTTGCTTTGGCACGTTTGACTTTAGAATTACTTGGCTTCAGCACCGTGGTTCCAACCATGGGTTTGTCTGCATCTACTCCTGCTGTTGCAGTTCAGACCTCAACTGCTTCAGATCGTCAGACCGCATCCCCGCCTTCAGGATGCCCCATGCATGAAGGGAAAATGAAAGGTAATCGACTCTTTGTCTAGAAAATAAACACAGAAGAGAATACTCAAAGGGATTTTAAGAAGAGGCAGCCTAGCATGCTAGTGGGGCAAAGTGAGTTCTGTCCTTGTGGTGCTACTTACAAGATATGTGACTGTAGACAAGTTATTTTTCTAAGTTGCAACCTGTCACGTGAAAGATGAGGATATAATAGGGCTTTGGGGGCTATTTCACAGGGCTTTGGGGACAGTTAATTAAGACAACGCATGAGAGTGGAGTGATGGCTTCATACATTAGCCCTTACCCCTCAAAGTTTGCAGTCAGAGGTTCTCAACCTGAGTGGCCACCCTCATACCGCCCTCCCCCCCCCCCCCCCGTGGAGGGACATTTAGCAACATCTGGAAACATTTTTTGGCTCAGACTGAGAGGTGGTGGTGCATCCAGGGAGTAGAAGCCAGGAGTTCTGGTAAACATCCTACAGTGTATAGTGTACCTCTGCAACAAAGAATCTCCTAGCCCCAAATGTCAGGAGTGCTAAGGTTGAGAAGCCTTGGTCTAAATCTGTCTTTATCTGTTAAGGCAACTTTACACCCGCTGCATTATTCATCCTTGTAAAAGTAAGTCATCGCTTATTGCCACTGTACCTGCCCACCAAGATCGTGCCTTGCTGTTCTTTCCTTAGGTGCCGAGGTGAGACTGGAAAAGCTGTCTTTTATTCCTCACTGGTCCAAATTTGCTTTAGATTGTTTATAGAAAAGTATGACTTGAAAAACACTTACTTGCAGTGTAGTCTTTGATTCCCTTGGTCATTCAGCAAGAATTTACTCACCGCCCACTCTGTGCCAAAGCACTGGTTGGTTTTGTTCTTGTACTGAGAGAAGAGCAATGTATAGAACACAGATATCCTTTGCCTAATCGAGTATACATTCCCTTCCTTGTAATCCTGTGTCGTTAGGTTTTCTCTTTATTTTATCTTCAGGAAACTTAAAAGCTGCACAGCTAGTAAGTGACAAAGCCAGCAAAAACTCTGTGGCCTTGGACAAGGACAGACCCAGTGCTCTTCCAGGGCTTCTCTGTACAGGAAGAATGGAGACAGAGTTGGAGAGAGCTGTTGTGTACCTGCTCTGAGTGTCCTGGGGTAGATCACAGAGCCCTGAGTATGGTTTGATTTCATTTATTGTGTATCCAGAAGAGCTGCCAGTCACATTTGTTTTCCGAAGTAAAGAACATGAATATGTGTAGGCGACTGAAGGGGCTTCTGGTCATATGTGAACTGTGACCGTGTTTTCTCACACCCGGCTGGGATCAGTGACCCGGGACGGGTGGACACTTTGAATGGTGGAACGGAAAGGTGGTAGAGCAAGTCTCCCTTCACCCCTCAAGCAGACAGATGTACAGGGTCCTAGGGAATGAGAGTCTGCAAGGAGAAACAGGAAGAAAGTGAAAAGAAATTTGTCTCTGATGTGTTGGGCATCAAGCATATTTTCGGTGTTACTGCTGCTGCCTAACACGAGAATCCCTTACTTGGACAGTGGTCCTTCTGGGTCATGGCTCTCCCAGTGCCTGCCCCGTCTCCTTAGTGCAAGACCAGCTTCTCAGTCTCCATACTTGCTTCCAGCAGCCTCCTGGATTCTTAGAGATCAGCTACCCGTCCTGCTGCTGCTGTTGTAGGTTCACACCTTCCCTCTTCGGTGGCATCTGGATCCTGCGTGGACTCTGGAACATCTTATTTAATATGTGCCTTTTCTTGCCCAATGCTTGCTATCAACTGAGGGGGAATAGAAACCCAGCAAGGGGTAGTTTTCTGTGCCTTGTTTCTGTCTTGGAGCAAAGCACAAGCAGGGTGGCGTTCAGACTTTTCTCCAGGAGCCTTTCTGAAGGCTCTGCTCATTTCCATCTCCTGTCTCCAGTACCTGAGAGAAGGTTTCAGGAAGCCTGCATCCTGAGTCCTGATCAGGGTTGGGCCTTGCCTGGAATCTGAATTGAAAGTCAGGGAGACCTGGTAAAACGTGGCCGGGCCTCTGCTTAGGTTGCTTTGTGACAGCTCGCTGCTGGGAGCCCACACAGGTACCTTCTAGCCCATCGCTAAAAGCGTGGAATGAACAATACATTCTTTTGCAAATGGTGAGTTTGTTTTGGTTTATTTTTGCTGGAAGTATGGCACAATAAGGGAATGTGTACCCATTTCTCTTTCAGGGGGAAAGTAAATTTATAGAACCTTCCCCTGGTCTATAGGATATTTGAATGTTAGCTAGTTTAGCTCTTGGCAGCTTGGAACAGTAGAAAGCTTTGCCTTTGATGGTGATCACTGGTCAGAAATCCAGCTCTCTAGGGCAGGGATTGAGAGAGCCAGACGTCCTGCCTTTGTGGTGACACTGGTTTTTTTTCCTTGATTTATTTCAGGCTGTCCTGTGAGTGTAGAGCCATCTAACCCAGCTCGTGAGAACCAGGTGAACACTGTACCTGCCCACCAAGATCGTGCGTATGAGTATGTGGAATGCCCCGTTACGGGTGCTGTGGCTGAGAATAAGGAGAACCTAGACCCTTCTAATCTGGTAATTCACACTCAGCCCCTCTTCCTGGAACTTTTTCTGCGGAGATGTTTTTAAGGACTCCCAAGACAGACTGCTGACTGCTAGGATTATTTCTTCTTTCCTTTTAAAATAAAGAAGTCTGATATCCCATCCACACTGAAAATCCCGAATGCATCAAACTGTAGGTTCAGAGAGTACCTGACAAGGGAGACACTGATGACAAAGTGCCAGAGTAGGTCGGCTGGAAAGAAGCTTACCGAAGGAATATTTCCTTGAAGGATAGTGGAAGGCGGGAAATGCCATTAGGAGTGCGGCTGCAGTTGGTAAGGTATTTCTGGTCCTGGGGAACCTCACAGGCACGATGCCTGATCAGGGCTCTGTTTTCTGGTGCAGCCGGGTACCAGCCCATGAGGGTCACTACTATACGGCATCGTGTGGCAGCCACCAGCGGAATGCCACTAAGAAACTAAGGACAAGACAAGCGTGGCCTCATTTTGTGATAGTGTAGGGAATGGAGGTTTCCTGTTTGAAGTCATGTTTTAATGGAGAGACAGGCAGATTCAGATCTGTACTCTGGAAGGCCAGAACAGGGTGCTTAGAAGGTCAGAGCTGGGGTGACTGGGTGGCGTAGTCATTAAGCGTCTGCCTTTGGCTCGGGTCATGACACCATGGTGCTGGGATCAAGTCCCACATCGGGCTCCCTGCTCAGCGGGAAGCCTGCTTCTCCCTCTCTCACTCCCCCTGCTTGTGTTTCCTCTCCAGCTGTGTTGCTCTCTGTCAAATAAATAAATAACGTCTTTAAAAAAAAGGCCAGGGTTATCAGAAGTATTTAGAAATCTTGGCTAACATTTGAAGGAACTAGAAATATTTAGTCTGGAAGCAAAGAGGTGTGGGATTGTGTATGTATGTGTATTACAACATAACATATATATATATATATATATCTTGGGTGGCTTGTAAACAACAGACATGTCATTCTCAGAGTTTCAGAGGCTGAGAAGTTCTATTGGAAGGTGTTGGCAGTTTCAGTAAATGTGGAGGGACACAAACATTGAGATTCAGCACTCAGTAATGACCTTGCCAAGCTATAAGGACACTGTTGTGTTGAGGAAGAACATGGACAAGGTCAGGGTTTCCCCCCCTTAGCACTGTTGACATTTGAGGCTGCTCAGTTCCTTTAGGTAGGGCGCTGTCCTGTGTTCCATAGGATATTAGCAGTGTCCCTGGGCTTCACCCACCAGATGCCATAAGTACGCTCTTTTCTTAGTCACAACAACCTAATGTGTCTCCAGACATTTCTTAAAGTGCCCCTGTAAGACTATTCTAGATAATCTCTGAAAGCCTAGTGGTTCAGTACATGGGCCTTTTGGAATCATATAGACCTGGATTCTTACCCATGCGATTGGTACCTGTAGCAAGAAGATCACTTAAGAACAGACCAGCATTGCTTTGGGGACATCTGTGGCCCTTGTGCTGAGCACCACACACGCTCTCCAGCGCGGTGAGTGCCCTGGACTGTGGTGACGATGCACGGAAAATGGCCACCACGCCACCTGGCACACCCAGTTGTCCCGCTGATGCCATTCTAGCTGGGGGCCGTAGCGTGACTTTGTAATAGGTGCATCTGCTAGGAGAGCTTCCTACTAGCAACACGGAAGTTCTAGGCCAGGGGTTCGCAACCAGGGCTGATTTTGCCCCTGGGAGGACATGGGTTGTCACAGCTTGGGAGGAGGGATACTATTGGGTGGAGACCAAGGAGGTTGCTAAAAATCCTACGGTGCTCAGAACAGACCCCCATCACCAAAAGTTGTGCAGCCCCAGCTGGCAGTGGCGCCCGGGGTGAGAGCCGTGGTGCAGGGAAGGTGCCTGCACGACAGTGCTGGTGCCCCTCGTGTCTGGGAGGAAGGGTTCTTGCCCTCCTGGCAGTCCGCCGGCGTGGTGCTGTCGCTGCCCGTCTAGCGTGTATTCAGCCCAGAGACTGAAAGCATCGGCAAGATCCTAAAAGTAAAGAATATTTAAAAAGAAAGCAGTAGCGTTACCTGTATTTTATGACGCTTTGCCTCAAGAGTGACTGGTCATTTTTGAAAAGCTCGTCATAGAAAGGTCTGTAGAAATGTCTGCAGTCACGGTACTAGTTTTTACTTCTTGATCCTTGGGAAGAAAGAGACAGAAAATGTAACCACGGTGTGTATTTGCCATTTGTGAGAACTTCAACAGGAAGGAGAAACCTTGGAACTCTGGCTCTTCAAAACAGCCAGATTATGTGGGAGAGCTGAACTTTTGACGTCCCCGGCGTCATCGGGAACCTGCACCTGGTGTGTGATGCACTGCTCTCCAGAAAGCCGTTGATGATTATCGTTTGTTTCTAGACTTTATGTCCTGTTTCCAACATTTAATAGAAATCCACGTAATTTATTTAGATGCCACCGCCTAACCAGACGCCGGCCCCCGATCAGCCGTTTGCACTGTCTACTGTGAGAGAGGAGTCCTCCATTCCGAGAGCAGACTCGGAGAAGAAGTGGGTGTACCCTTCCGAACAGATGTTCTGGAATGCCATGTTACGGAAAGGGTGAGTGAGCATCTCACCGAGGGTATAAATTTGCTCACCAGATTCATCTAAGAATGAAACGTTCAAGAGGTTTTCATCCCGAAATGCTCATCAGTATATAATAAATATCCAGCTGATCTTTCAGACTTGAAAGAATTTAAATGCAAAGCCAGTGTATCAGGTGGGATTCTCCAGAGAAACAGAACTAAGAGGATGTATGTGTCATTATACACAGAAAGGGACGTACTATAAGGAATTGACTCACATGATTATGGAGGCTGAGGAGCCCCAGGGTGTGCAGTCAGCAGGCTGGAGACCCAGGAAGAACTAATGTTTTCATCCCAGCCCAAAGGCAGGAAAACAAAAACAGTGTCCCAGTTCAAAGGCAATCTGGCAGGAAGAGTTCCCTCTTATTTGCAGGAGGCTCTTGTTTTATTTAGACCTTCAACTGATCAGATGAGGCCCACCCGCATTAGGGAGAGCACTCTGTTTTACCCATTTAAATGTTATTCCCACCCAAAACACCCTCACAGACACACCCAGAATAATGTTTGACTAAATATCTGCCCCCAGGGGCCTAGTCAATTGACACATGACATTAATCCATCATAGCCAGTGGTGGCTTTTAAAAATGCTACTACGTAAAATACTTAGAAAAAGTCGAGGAATCATTAATCAGTGATACTGACTGAAAAAATGTCACCTTAGAGTTCCCTGATATGTGTGTAAGTGGCCCTCGGTCACTCGGTGGAATGACTGTGGATTGACTTCATGGCGTCGTCAGTAAGGCTTGTCAGGTTTACCGGACCTTCTTTCCTAGGTGGAAGTGGAAGGACGATGATATTAGTCAGAAAGACATGTATAATATCATCAGAATTCACAATCAGAATAACGAGCAAGCCTGGAAGGAGATTTTGAAGTGGGAAGCCCTTCATGCTGCGTGAGTATATTTGAGATCTTAAAAAAACCATCCTTCCAGCATCTTTCTTATTTCATCTCTGCTTTCTAGAGTATAAACCTTTTAGTCAAACAACGCGTTACTCTAATACAACATGTTAGGCAGCAGGCTTGTTTCAGTGACTGTTGTGTGATAGATCACCCCCACGCAGCTGTGTGAAAGGCAAGCATTTTATTGTGCTTGTGGATTCAGTGGGTCCCAAGTGCAGAAGGGACAGAACGGGGATGGCTCATTTCTGCTTCCAGCGTCTAGGGCCTCATCCAGGTTCTGATCAGGGATGGCTGGACAGCCGTGGGCTGGAATTCTCTGAAGGCTGGACCATTTACTCGTCTGGTGATTAGTACTGGCTGTCATCTAGGACACCTACCCAGCCTCTCACTGTGGCCGCTTCGGCTTCCTCACACCATGGTGGCTGGGTGCCCAGAGCTCGAATTCCAGAAAGCTCCAGGGAAGCAGCATCTCCCTTGATGACCTGGCTTCAGCCATCCCACAGGCCTGCCCAGGTTCAAGGGGAGGGGCCATAGACCCTACCTGTCAATGGGAGAAATGCCACAGTGCATGAAGGCACAGCACATGGGATGGGAGGTGGCACAGCGCCCTCTGCCCCAAGGCTGATGAGAAAAACTGTTCTGTTCCCTTAGCAGCATTGATTCCCCATTAGGACTATACATCAAGGGTAGTCTTAGCACGTAGGCCTTTTTCTCGGAGAGACTAGGCGTGTTGGCCGTGGTGGGCCGTCAGTCTGTTAGAGCACTGGTCCTCCCACTTGAGCAGCATCGGTCTCGCCTTCGGGTTTACTGAAACACTGCTTGCTGGGCCCCTACCCCAGGGTTTCTGACTCAGTAGATCTGGGCTGAGGCCCAGACTTGGCCTTTCCAGAACAGCACAGATGTTCCTGGTTTGAGGAGTCCACTTAGAGGGGGGTAGGGGTGGGGGATGTCAGCACAAAAAGCCAGAGTGTATTATCACAGGTGGATTACATTTTAAATTCCTGATAGGAGCGCCTTGGGCGGCTCAGTCTGTTAAACAGCTGCCTTCAGCTCAGGGGTCCCAGGATCGAGCCCCTCATCAGGCTCCCTGCTCAGCAGGGCATCTGCTCCCTCTCCGTCTACTCCTCCCTCTGCTTGAGCTCACTGTCTCAGATAAAAAAATCTTGAAATTAGGGGCGCCTGGGTGGCTCAGTGGGTTAAGCATCTGCCTTCGGCTCGTGTCATGATCCCAGGGTCCTGGGATCGAGTCCCACATCGGGCTCCCTGCTCAGCAGGAAGCCTGCTTCTCCCTCTCTCACTCCCCCTGCTTGTGTTCCCTCTCTAGCTGTGTCTCTCTCTGTCAAATAAATAAAATAAGGTAAAAATAAATTCATAATAGAATGTACTTTTTTTTTTATCTTGTCCTTGTACAAGATAACTTCTTGGATAAAGTCCATCGAATGATTTGGTTTAGATGTCCTATTTTTTTTTTAACACTTGGACTCTGAGTTTCATTAGTAGCACTCTCTGGGTGTCAGTAGCCGGGCACCAAGTCTGGGAGGGGTCCCTGTGAGGAGGGAATGGTGCAGCAGCCAGGAATCCCTTCTCAGTAACCTGAGACCAGCAGGACTCAGATCTGTCCTCCCCCAAGCCCCCTGGTGACATGAGCCGCAAGTATGGGAATGTGTGCGGAGCGAAAGCCCCCCGCTAAGTACCCGTACCGGGACGCTGGTGCGGAGAGCACAGACGAGGAGATTGCACTTGGTCGGTTTCAGCCCCCCTTCTAGTCATTTTCCAGGGTCCCTCAAAATGAGGTCAGCTTTTTAAAGACACGCGCTGCAGCCTCCAGGGGAGGGCTTGCCTGTGTTGTTCACTTCTTTGCCGGTGACCCTCTTGAGAAGAGATGCTAGTGAAGAGTTGATAAAGCAGGGAGTAAAGGAACTCTGACGGGCCTCAGGTAGGGCTCAGTCACCCTGGGGCCTGTTTTCTCCCTCCCACATCGTTAAGGCCTGGCAAGGCTGAAGCCCGGTCCTAACAGTGACTGCAGCTAACAACATCGGCCCCATGCCCCGTATTTACTTGCTTAAAGAGCTGGTCCCGTATGAATTTCATTTGTTCTTAGGGATTCTTCCAGCATTTTTTTCCATGAAAACTTGTTCATTGGTTTCAAATGAAAGAAGAATATTCTTTTTTTCCAGTGATTTCCGTTGATGCATTTAAAAAAACCCAGCTGTAGGGTGTGTGAAAGTCAAGTGTAATGCCCAGTATTATTTTTTTTCCCTGAGAATATGCCTCTATCCCCCCAGCAAACGGAAAGTCCGTCCCTGATTCCTGGAAAGAGTGCAGGTGATCAGACTGCAGTGGAGGGGGTGGAACATCCTCGATCCAGAAGCAAAGAGCAATATTTTTAGCGAACAGGGAGATTTCTTTGAATTGGTTTGAAGTTCCCTCAGTCAGCGTGAAATGATGTAAAAACTGCATCCAGAAAACCGTTGTTGAGAAACTGCGGCACCTCATTTCTCAACAGAGGGCAAATATTTTAACAGGCTTTTCTTGTTTGGGAATTTCTAGGGAGTGCCCTTGTGGTCCATCATTGATCCGGTTCGGAGGTAAAGCAAAACAGTATTCACCGCGGGCAAGAATTCGTTCCTGGATGGGGTGAGTGGCACTACACAAATGTCACCGGCCGTTCCTCAGCTCAGGGTCTGCTTTCCCTTGGCGTGCAAGCCGAGCAGTCTCAGAGCTGCGGTAACACCTTCCAGAACGTCATCACTGTCCAGCCAAAGCGTCCTTCCTCTCCCTCAAGTTGGCCTGTTGGTAGGCGGACTTCTTCAGGTTTCATGCATCATTCCCTATCTGATTATCGTAGCCTAGAGTTGAGTTACCTTCTGTGTTCTCAGAACTGTACTCTTCCTCCTCCCGTGGTCTCTCTGCATCCAGGCACTTAGCGGCCCCCTCTTTCTTCCAGCCTGGGCCGATGCTTAGCTTGCACTTGGAGCGCTGCAGTATCTCAGCCAACCTCCCCGGCCTGGGTCTCTTTCCTGCTGAAATGAAACGAGCCATTGACTGACATGGGCTCATCACGGTTCTGCAGCACTGTCTTTCTTCAGCACAGGGCCTCCAAGCCTTCACCTCCCTGGCCGGATGTTCGACCCCAAGAGCAGGCATTTTCATGCTCGCAGACATGTTTTTTTTTTTTTTCTCTAAAGATTTTATTTATTTGACAGAGAGAAACACAGCCAGAGAGGGAACACAAGCAGGGGGAGTGAGAGAGGGAGAAGCAGGCTTCCCGCCAAGCAGGGAGCCCGATGCGGGACTCGATCCCCGGTCTCCGGGATCATGACCTGAGCCTAAGGCAGTCGCTTAACCAACTGAGCCACCCAGGCACCCCTTGCAGACATGTTTTCATTTCAGGTACGAGTTGCCTTTCGACAGGCATGATTGGATCGTCAACCGTTGTGGGACAGAAGTCAGATACGTCATCGACTACTACGACGGTGGGGAGGTCAACCAAGACTACCAGTTCACCATCCTGGACGTCCGGCCTGCCTTGGATTCGCTCTCGGCTGTGTGGGACAGGATGAAGGTCGCGTGGTGGCGCTGGACTTCCTAACTGCTGCTTCGTGAGAGATGGGAAAATAGAAACTATTTTTTTTTCCGAGCAATACATTAAACTATTTTCCCCAAACTGAATTGCTCTTACGATGTAATGGGAATGGCAGGTGGGTGAGGACACCTTTTGCGTCCCGCAGCGAGGGTGCCCTGCGCCGTGTTCTTTGGTTTTCACCTCGCGTGTTTCTAGCGGGTCATTGCAGGTTTCCTTCCCACTTGGCCTAAGTGGGAAGCAGTCCCTTGGTTTTGCCCATGGCTGCAGTATTGCTTGTGTATTTAATCTAGAAAAAGTGAACGTCTGAAAAAGAATGTTCCTTGTCATGTGAAGAGAGCTGCTTTTTTCCTTACTGTTTCTCAGGGATACTTGAGATGTAGACCTGAAAGCCCATGTTCTACTGAGGAGCATTTAGCTGGCCAGATATTGGAACTAACACTATGCATTACAAAGAAGTAGTTGTGCTTTTGAAGGTGGCCAGCATACCGCTGTCCCTATGAGAGCAGCGCGCCCTTAAGAAAATGCAGAGCTACCCACTGGCAGGGGGCTCAGCAAAACGAAGGCACATCTGGGCTCCAAGTTCTACACCGTGAGAGTTTTTCAGGCTGGACCTTGTTCTAGAACAGTTCTAGCTCCCCCACGGTTTCATGATGCACGTGCATCGGAATATGTTTTCACTTTTTAAAGACTTTAATTCCCACTATCCTGCTAAGAACCCCTGCTCCCAACAAGCACGTCTCATTGCCTGTGGCATCTGGAAGTTTCCCCACCTCTGAGTCCCGTCTCTCCTCCTGCCTGAAGCCCTCCCCCCAGCCAGCCTCACCAGGACCTTCACAGCACCAGGATGGTCCCCCTCCTAAGCGAGATTCTGTTTTCTTGAGTGTTAGAATTCAGAAGAAGAGTATTTGTCCCAGGCACAGAGTTTTTGCATCAACTCTCGGTGCAGATTTTCTTTTTTAAAGGAGCTCTGAGTTCGCCGTTGAAATTCTTTCTACCAGTGATTCCTAAACTGGTTATTCTCCTTACAGCAGCATGCTACGAGCGACTGTTGGGGTTTTTCTTACGTGTTGCTAATACTCTCTTGATTTCCCTGGACTCTAGCATTAAGTTAGTAGGCGGAACTGGCAGTCTGGAGTGATTCGGTCGATACCGATTTCTTCGCTGTGTCAGTTTTATGTGCTGGTTTTAAAATCCAATGACTTGAAACTCCTATATGTCAAAATATTTGTATATTTTAAAATAAAATAAAGCTGGTAGTTCCCAGGTTTGGATTTAAAGAGTCACTTTGCATGTTGCGGTCGTTGCCGCAGAGGTAATCTTCACAGAGGTGATGCTGTAGTCGCCCTGCCGGAGGCCATTCTCTCCTCTCCTAATCACTTTTTAAACTACTGAGAAAAAGAATTACTGTTGGCATTTTTTTCCCTCAGTGAATAAGTGCAGGATAAGGCATCGTTCTGGGAAACAAAGTGGTGTAAGTGGAAACTGAAAATTGAGCCACAAGCAGGGGTCCCCCCCCAACCTCTTTAAAGAGCTGTACTAGTTCGTTCTTGAGAAAAGGCAGCCCTCCTGGAGGAGACAACAGCCTACTGGGTTGCAGAGCTCTTTGGGGGCCGAGATCATACTTGCTCATGTCCAGGGGTCAGTACTTCCCTGCGCTGACAGGAGGTTTCATTTAGAACTTGGAAGTTCATTTTGGATGTTCTCCGGGGTTTTATGCTAAGTCTTCTCTCTGCAGTGTTAGCCCCATTCCGAATCAGAACAAACTCCTGCCATGAGGCCAGGTATCAGTGGACAAGGCGGGGTTGGAACTGCGCTCATATTAAACTGGAACATTCCTAGCAGCTTCCTGTGTCTAGGGGGAGCTGTGCCCTCTGCGTCACCCCGGGGATATGACATGCAAAGGGGCAGCCCTGACCAGCAAGGTACTCAGTCTTTTGAGGGATGGTCTGTACATGAAGTGGTGGTAAGTTCTAGAATTCGAATTTAAAGAAAGCCTGTGGTAATCCAGGGGGTGCAGGTTCACTAAAGTTCGTGCGGCTAGTTCCCAGGGCTCTCCAGTGGCTTGATACGGAACACGATCAGGACGCTTCTGGCTACTAGCAGCAGAGCCCTTGCTGGGGCACCTCACCACAGATGCAAGGTTGGGTGTGCACTTGGTCCATTCCAGCTCCCATGCTTTTCCCTTCATGCCTGATTTGAGCTTCATCCTGATACGGTGGATTCCTTTCATCATGCTCAGACAGTTCCTGGTTGCTGCCTGAGTTTTACAATGCTTGTTTATGGCCAGTAGGTATGGCATGGGGCAGGAGGGGGTGTTTCCCACAACCATGGAAATAAAGTTCCTCTTCTTCAAGCTCACTGGGCCATTTCAGCATTAGGACTGTGTCCCGCCACCTCCTACCCTTGTAAAGTTCCCTGGAGAGTGTCTTGTGCTCAGCCTAACTCCGATGAATCATTCAGAGTAAACCACGGTGCCCGCAGGACATTTATTTCACTATGAATTTTTAAATCCCACACTTAATCATCATATCACTAAGGTATTTTTCCTTAATTTGGGCCCCCCCTTTTTCTAAAGATTGCATTGATTTATTTGACAGAAACACAGCTAGAGAGGGAACACAAACGGGGAGTGAGAGAGGGAGAAGCAGGCTTCCCGCCGAGCACGGAGCCCGATGTGGGGCTCGATCCCGGGTCTCCAGGATCATGACCTGAGCTGAAAGCAGATGCTTAACGACTGAGCCCCCCAGGCACCCGCATTTGGGCCCCTTTCTGATGCCAGGGTTTCCAATCTGGAGCGACTGGCTGATGTGGCGGCGGAAGGCAGATGGGGAATCGCCACTGTGCGCGAGTTCTCTGCGTTTGCTGGGGGGAGTTGGGGGGTAACTGGGACGATCGCTTCAGAGCTGCAGACCTCACCTTCCTCAGATTATCTTCAACGTTGCTTCTGCACCACATTTCTAGGTTTCATGCGGCCTACTTCTCTCACATTCAGGCAGGCTGGGTCTTGCCATGTTTGGGGCTTACGATGTACAGGCGAAGGGAAAATAATGTGGTTCGAAAGCCTACTTCAAACTAGTTTACACAGAAAAGGGGCACCTGGGTGGCTCAGTGGGTTAAAGCCTCTGCCTTCGGCTCAGGTCATGATCTCAGGGTCCTGGGATCAAGGCCTGCGTCGGGCTCTCTGCTCAGCAGGGAGCCTGCTTCCTCTCTCTCTGCCTGCCTCTCTGCCTGCCTGTGATCTCTCTGTGTCAAATAAATAAATAAAATCTTTAGAAAAAGAAAGAAAGAACATCAGTGGACTCGCTCGCCCTACACTTCGGCTAATTCCTAGCTAGCCACTGCTTTCCTTTCCTTCTATAAAATGTACTGGCTTAGAAATAAACCAAATGTTCATCAAGCGATGAACAAATAAAGTGGTAGTCTAGCCGTACAGTGGCGTATTACCTACCCACAGAAACGGGTGACGCACTGAGGCCCGCTACGACCCAGAGGGGTCTTGAAAACACGCCAAGTGAAAGAAGCAAAAGACAAAGGGCCACATGCTGCATGGTTCCATTTATAGAAATGCCCAGAATAGGCAAAGCTATAGAGGCAGAAAGTAGGTTAGCGACGGCCACTGCTGGGGCGACGTGGGAATGGGGTTTCAGGGGTGACGAAGATGTTCTAAAACTGCTGCTTGCACCCCTCGGTGACTCTACTGGCAAACTAAATGGGCGACCTGTGTGGTATGTAATGACAGCTCCCTAAAGTATTTTTAAGAAAGAAAACCTTGTGCTGGCTGATCCCTACAGCTAGCCGAGTCCCGCGCTGCTATTAACCGAGTGGTCAGCTTACCAAGAACCAGTAACGAGAATGCCACGTAAATGCATAAACCAAGTCTACACGCCAGTGAATGGCTAAGAAGGGTTTGAAGGAGAATCACGAACAGTATTTCCCTGATCCTGGAAAGAGTTGGGAAAATATCTGTAAAACTCCAGAGTGTTCTCCGTTCATGGCCTCAAGCAGTCTCTTCTCGCCCTGAAGAAACTGAAAGGGGACTGGTAGATGGACGGACAAAGAGGCACCACTGGCACTCCCCGCCACCCCGCGCTAAGTATTGCATTTGCTGCCTACCCTGCCCTCCTCCACCTCTCTCCCTTTTGTGGATTCCCCAGCTTGACGCTTCTCAACTTTTGATGTAGAGCAAAACGCCCAGGAAGACTTGTTAAAACACAGATGGAGGGGGCACCCCCAGGGTCCCCGATTGGGCAGGTCGGGGAGTACTTGCATTCCTAACAGAGCTCCCAGGAGACGCTGCTGCGCCGCTGCCCAGTGGCTGTGATGTGAGCCCCACTTTCCTTGTCCTTGAACGTGCGCATTTCCACCTGCCGCTGAAGGTGCTAGGGGAAATCTGCTCTGGGTCTCCCTCCTAGCTTCTGGTAGTTCCCGGGCTTGGGGCAGCAGAACTCCAGTCTTCACATGACCACGTGTCTGCGTCTACATCCCAATTTCCCCTTCCCATTAGGACGCCAGCCACATGGGATTAGCACACCCACCCTAATGACCTCGTCTGCAGTCCATCATTTGCAAAGAACCTATTTCCAAATAAGATCACACCCACAAGTACTGGGACTTGAGCATCTTTTGGCAGACACAATTCACGCAAAACATGGCCGTTTGCAGGATGGCTATGAAAAACCTCACCCAGGGCTGGTCCAGCTTGTCCCGCTGGCCTCCGAGCTCTGTCACCGCTGAAGCGCTTCACTGCCTTTCTTTGCACACTCGGCTCAGCAGCGACCTTGCGAGGCAGCACTGGCTTGGTCTCTCGCGAGTCTCCGCCCTTCTGCCAAGCTCAGAGGAGCTCACCGCCCCAGAGGCGCCCGCCCTTCCCAGCTGCCTACGCAGCTGATGGAAATCTCTAGGTGGGAGGTGGGGGGGGCAAGACCACCAGATGCAAAGCGTCCTGCCGTGCGTGACGAAAGGGGGAGAGCCAGGTGGCTCCTCTGCCCTCATGTTCCACTCGTGACTGACTTTCCCAAACAGATTCTGGACCCAGATCCTTGACCAAGCAAAGTAATTAGACTTTAAGAAGGCTCCCGGACACTGACTCGGCCTGTTTCTCTCCCGCAGGAAGAAGCATGTTTCTAATTCCTTCTCGAATTCATTTTACCCTTGTGGAGACCCACTCAGGACCCCAGAGTTGGCATCAAGATGACTTTAAGCTGGGGGCGCGGGTGGGCTCAGTCGTTAAGTGTCTGCCTTCGGCTCAGGTCATGATCCCGGAGACCCGGGATCGAGCCCCACATGGGGCTCCCTGCTCGGCGGGAAGCCTGCTTCTCCCTCTCTCACTCCCCCTGCTCGTGTTCCCTCTCTCTCCGTGTTTCTCTCTGTCAAGTAAATAAATAAAATCTTAAAAAACAAAAACAAAAAAAGACAATACCAGCGTTTGGCAGCAGACTGTCCCAATTTGTTTCTTCTAAAGTGATCTCACGTGGAACACCGATTTGCTAATTGTTGATTCTTAATTCAACGATGCTCTGGGTTGTTTCTACCTTAATCCTCAGAACAATCCTGAGGGTGAGGAGGTGTTGTTAGGCCCTGACTGTCGGGAGCTCAGGAATGACAAAGCCAGGACTCAAACTCCCGTCGCCTTTGACCCTGAAGCCCACACTTGGATAGGTCATTGTTCTTTCAGTCATTAAGTGAGCACCGACCAGGAAGCGTGCAAATATACATTCACTTGCTACGTTTACTATTAAATTTTTCCTCTTAAGAATGGAAAGGCACCACATCCAAGCCACCTGCCCTCTCTGTCTCAGATGTTACAGGGCTGGGCGATGCATCTTTGTGGGGCCTGGCTGATGAGGAGACCGGGTCTCCGTGCGTGCCTTCAGCTTCTCCCCAGACTGTGTCCCCATTTCCTCAAAAGCCTTTTTATTTTGTAAACATACCTCTATCTTGGCATTTGCCGGGAGGTCAACAGACTTGTATTTTTTCTCCGTTGCGTGGGAAACGCCTGACCATATTCTCATGTGTACGCTCAGCCAACAAATGCCAACCATACCCTGGGTCTCTTCCCAGCCCCTAGCACACAGTCCCTGCCATCAAGGACAGAGTGGGAATGACCACGACATAAGACGTGCAGCTGTCCCGATCACACACAGCACGTGAGCCCAGTGCCTGAGTAAGTTATGAACAGGTGAGTTTATGGGAGGGGAAAAGTCAAGCTAACTTTACAAGGAAAATAGCCTTTGCATGACTAGGAAAAGCACATCTTGTGTGTAGGAAGGGGGTGTTTCCTGGGTGAGACAAGGGTAGGGGGTATGGGGTTGGGGGATATGATGGGCGGAAGGTCTGTGGAGGCTGGATTGAGGAGCATTCTGATGTTACCACGAGGAGTGTGTACTTCGTCTCATGGCAGGGGGGAGGAGGGAGGGCATCAGCGACTTGGCAGCGGGGGTGTGCCTGGAGCGAGGCATGTGTTACACGCCGTCTACGGGGCGGTGGTGTGAGGATCGAGGAGGAAGGAGACAGAAGGGAACCCAGGAACCGGAGGCTAAGAGGAACGAGGGCGGAAACACAGGAGACACATGCGAGAGAGGTGGCAAGGCTGGGACCCCAGGGAGGTTGGGGTACGATGCCCTGGGTGGGGGGAGGTGGAGGGAGGCCGCAGGGAACGTGGCTCCACATGGAAGTCGAGGCGTGCAGTTGTCAGACTTGCCAATGGACACTCGCTAAACAGTGAATGATTTTCAAATACTTCTGATTGTAAGCACGTCCTGTGTCATATCTGGGGCAGGAAATCCTTTTTTTAAATAGAATTACACCAAAAACCAAATAATCAAGTCAAAAGATGGGCAGAAGACAAGAACAGACGCTTCTCCATAGAAGACATACAAATGGCTAACAGACACATGAAAAAATGTTCGTCATCATTAGCCATCAGGGAAATTCAAATCAAAGCCACACGAGATACCACCTTACACAGTCAGAATGGCCACAATTAACAGGACAGGAAACAACAAGTGTTGGAGAGGCTGCGGAGAAAGGGGAACCCTCTTACACTGTTGGTGGGAATGCAAATTGGTGCAGCCCCTTTGGAAAACAGTGCGGAGATTCCTTAAAAAATTAAAAAGAGGGCCCCTGGGTGGCTCAGTGGGTTAAAGCCTCTGCCTTCAGCTCAGGTCATGATCTCAGGATCCTGGGATCGAGGCCCGCATCGGGCTCTCTGCTCAGCAGGGAGCCTGCTTCCTCCTCTCTCTCTGCCTGCCTCTGTGCCTATTTGTGATCCCTCTCTCTGTCAAATAAATAAAATCTTAAAAAAAATTAAAAATAGAGCTACCCTATGACCCAGCAATTGCACTATGGGGTATTTACTGCAAAGATACAAAGGTAGTGAAAAGAAGGACCATAGGCCCCCCATCCAATGCCCACAGTTGCCAAACTGTGCAAAGAGCTGAGATGCCCTTCAACAGACAAATGGATAAAGAAGATGTGGTCCATATATACAAAGAAATATTACGCCTCCATCAGAAAGGATAAATACCCAAGTTTTGTGACAACATGGACGGGACTGGAGGAGATCATGCTGAGTGAAATGAGCCAAGCAAAGTCAAGTATCACATGGTTTCACTTACTTGTGGAGCATAAGGAATGGCATGGAGGACGTTAAGCGAAGGAAGGAAAAATGAAGGGGGAGAAATCAGAGGGGGAGCCGAACCATGAGAGACTGCGGACTCCGGGAATCAATCTGAGGGTTTCAGAGGGGAGGGAGGTGCGGGGACCGGTTGGCCCGGCGATGGGTATTAAGGAGGGCACGGATCGCATGGAGCACTGGGTATTATACGCAAACAGTGAATCATGGAACACGACATCAAAAACTAATGATGTACTGTATGGTGACTAACATAATAAAAAAATAGAATTAATCTCAGATATGGCAAGGGACATACTCATACGAAAACACGGTCATTCACTTATCTGACTATTGCCCTGGGCGTCCTCTATCTGATCTGGTGACCCCACCTGAGAGGCGCCAAGGTAGAGGCCTCTGCACCCCTGACCCACCTTCCCCTGCCCACCAGCTCACAGCATGGCCTGTGGCCCCTGACATGGGTTTTTGATGACTAAACCAGGGATGTCGCTGGCAAACTAGGGCGACTCGATGTTGCCTGAACTGAGATTTGGGGATCTTCTGACCCTTCGGCCCCCTCCAAGGGGACCCACGGTTGCGGCTGGATGTAGCCACCCCTCTGGCAGCCTCCCATCCACACCACAGCGTCTGTTGCCTCGGCTGTGCTGAAGATTCTTACTGGAATTTTCCTTTGGTTTGCATTTGTTTGGTTTTTCGATTTTTGTTTTTCTTGAACATTTGCTGCTGATTTAGTCCCGTTTTAAAATTCAGTCTGGTCGAGCTGGGGTCCTGTCTTCACCTCCGTGTGCCCCCTCCCCAGTCGCTGCCTTTCCTTCCTCTCCACCCTGTGGGGATCCCCCCCTCCTCCCGTGGCCTGCTTATCAGCCTAACCGCCCCGGGCCTGGACTTTGGGTCCTGGACTCCTGACGTTAACTCGCCGAGCCCAGGGGTGGTAAAAGGTGCCAGAGGAAAGAAGCAAGCTGGGTTTTAAATTTAGAAGCTTCTTCGTTTGCACCAACTCCACTGGTATGGCGTGCGAGCTTTCCTCGTGGTCTGAGGAGCTCTCTGCTCACAGGGGCCACAGGCTGGAACCGTCTGTTAAATGCTCTCATCCGCCTCGGAAGAGCTTGGATTTCATTTTTTTTTCTTGTCAGCTATTGTATCCTTGACAAGGCGTCATAAATTACTTCCCTTTCCACTCAGGTCCGTGGTACTCGTGTGTGTGTTTTATTATTTTTTAAAAATATTTTTAAAGATTTTATTTATTTGACAGAGAAAGGCAGTTACAGAGGGAACACAAGCAGGGGGAGTGAGAGAGGGAGAAGCAGGCTTCCCAGCTGAGCAGGGAGCCCGATGCGGGGCTTGATCCCAGGATCTCGGGATCATGACCTGAGCCGAAGGCAGTCGCTTAACCAACTGAGCCACCCAGGCTCCCCGTGTGTGTTTTAAAACAGCTTATTTTCAATGTGATAAGGGCATCTAAATACCTAGCTTTCACTCATTAAGCTAAAAGATACAGCCACTGGGCTTAAGCCACACAAAGAGAAAGGGAGAGTGAATACTGTGAATATTGTTCATTACACACACACACACACACACACACACACACACACACACTGAGCGTAATTATTTAAAACACACCCCGAGCCCTGACTGTCAAAGTGTCAATGGACGGACAGAACTTTGTGTCACAGACATCAAGCTCAGAGCCATTTGGTCTGGAAGTTTTATAAAATAGAATTGTTAGGGCAGGAGCCGCATGGGCAGAGGGTCCCGTATGTGTGGTGGTTCAGTCCAGAAGGAAGGGAAAGAACTGGCCAGCTCATGGTCGGACTCAAAGCCTGGAGAACACACAGTGAGCAGGAATGGGTGGGCAGACCCAGAAGAGCAACTCGCGATCCACAGTCAGGTAGCGTTTGCTCAGGGTCTTGGGTACAACTTTCAGGGGCGTGTGGGCAGCCGGGAAGACCTGGAGACTGGTGGGCAAATCCTTCCCGAGTCCCAGCAGAAGAGCCTGAACACTGCCCGATCCTTTGCCCAGTAAGAAACATTAGACACCACGTCCAGATGTCATTATTTTGGTCCTGAAACAAATGAAGCCTCTAAGGCTTTTCAGGACAGATGTAACGTACGCGGATTGCGTTGGGCAAGACCCGCCCAGCCTGCAGGAAACCCGCGTTTCCAGCCTGTGGCAAAACCTTTCCTGGGCGACAACTGAGTTTCAACTTAGTGACCATCAGCCTTCACTCGCAACACATAATTAGCATGACTTTCTAAGTGTGTCAGTGTCCTGGAACCGTCTGATAGCTTTCACTAGCTCTGTCGCTGCTGTCTATGACACGTGGACTCGCGGAGAGCCAAGTGGCTATCTGGACCGGGTGTGGTGAGTTCATTCATTAGATTGAATGCCAGGGAGCAAAGCCTTTGTTTAAGTTTTTATTCATCATGGCACAAGATAGAACTTTGAGAAACACCACGGAAAATGTCATTGCCGACATGAAAATTAAGAGTAGCATGTTTCATAAAAAAAAAATTCTTTCTGTATAATACACATTCCCTTACGAAGTGGAAAAAAAAAAACAAAAACAAAACCTCATAAAATACTGAAGCGAATCGCCACCTGCTGGTCAAAAACGGTTTTACGATGCACACAAAATTACCGAAGAAAACATGTTCTCAGCCTTTGGCACGATGTAAATACAAAGCTGGAGTTTTTGTCCAAACATGACTTACTTCACAAAGCTTTGCTTATAATTGGGTTAATACTGATTATAGGGCAAAAGGAAAAACTTGGTTCTGTCATTTGAATACTCTGGATGCTTAAACGCTTCATAATTGGATTCCAGTTTGCAGTTTTGAAAAATACATAAAAAGCATACATTATAAATATATATTATATATGGTCTATATAAAATTGAATTTGATCTAAAATGGGAAGGACAACTTCTTAATTATTCTTTCTTTGTTAGGCACGGCCTTTCTCTTGTTTGATTAACTAAATCCTTTCTAAACAGATTCTAAAAATATATTCCATAATGTATCAAATTTAATATCCTCCTTAAAACATATTCAATACGAAAAAGCATTCAGTGACTACATTTTCTTTTGTATCTCACTACTATATAAAAATATGGCTTGGCATATTCTGTTTCGTTTTGTTAGTGTTTCTCCTAGGCATTGAAGGAAGGGCTGTCCCCAGCTAAAAAGCTCTGGCAAAAGCACAGAAACCTGCTTGTGCATATTCTAGAACATTCTATAGACTCTCCTTACTCAGTATAAGTGAAGTGATTCTTAAAAGTTGTTCCGTTTCTGTGAATATACCATATACGATTATTATACATAATCTGTTACAGAATATACAACAGTCAAAACTGAAGTCACATAAATACAATGAAGCTACACGAAAGCAAGGGTTTTATCTCCTAGAAAGCCAATGTGAGTAGTTCTTAGGTTGGATATCACCATCCGCTTTTGTTTTTGTTTCCTCCTAAGGCTGGCTATGCAACAGAAGTTGATTATGCACGGCAAGGGTACTAGTGCTCTGTATCTTTAAGTGAACTGGGTTTCTGTTGTGTTATTTTTTTTAAGTGTTAAAGAAGAAAAAGAAGTCAGTGTCCAATTGTCCAACACCAACATTTTTCCCTATGGATTGGACGAAGGCTGCCTGGGCCGTGGGGGCGCGAGCCCGGGTGGGCTCATACCAGCGTTTCCGGGAGGGCATCGGGGTTGTCAGTTGATAAGAGCTCCCAGATCTGCCACCGCTCTCTCTGCCAGTCGAGCCACGTGGCTTCCCCCAGAGTCTGACTGTTCCGTTCGCTGGGGGAGGTGGAGTAGGCGCTGCCCAGGTTTTGCTCAGCAGCTGGCTGCTCTCGCTCTTGCTCGCCTGTTTGACCTCCCTCTTCCAAAGCTGTTCTGGAACCTTCTGGCCTCTGAGGCCTCCACAACAGCGGCTCTGCTGGCTGGTGGGATGACGCTGCGGCTTGCTTCCCTAGACCCGGGTAAGGAGGAGGCGGCCTCTCGTCATGCTTCTCGCTCCCTCGAGGTCTCTGGTGCCAACGCTTGGCTTGTCTGCTCTGCAGCCAGGCCGCATCGAGCTCGCTCTCAGTGAGGTCTTCGGCGCTGCTCAGAGTCAAATACTGCTCTGACTTCGCCGGGGCCTGCTCAGGGCTTCTGCCGCCGCCCTGGATGTGGGGCGCGCTGCAGACCCGGGACACGGGAGGGCAGGCCTTGCACTCTACGATGGTGGCCGTGGTCTCAGTCCTCCGAACGACCTGTGGGCCACTTTCCAGTTCTCTGGGGCTCCCCTGCCATCGGGGCCAATTCAGGGACAGGTTCCCTTGAGAAAGGGAGCACGGCCCCGGTCGTAGGGAGCTGCTTTCAAAAATGTCTCCATGGGAACCTGGAAGGCGGAGAGAAGGGCGAGAAAGGGAATTAGTTTGTAGAATCCCTGTTGGGATGTGTCCTGCTATTTCCTTCCCGTGGCCAACTTAGAAAATGGAGAAAGCACAGGGCACTCCTCCCACTGCCTAAAGTAAGACGTGTCCTGGCAAAGGAAATGACAAATAACGCTTTGGTTATTGGCACGATCCAGGGAGCGCTCCAGCGACAGATGTCACACCAGATTCAGTGGTCCTTATTTGTTTCCCGAGATTTGTTTCCCGAGAGGCCCCTTCCACACGGCTTCTGAACCTGGAAGGCAAAGAAAGCGTTCTCTTCTCGTTCGGTGCAGTTTGCAGTCCTGAGGAGAAATCAGGGCTAATGCTCTCATGTTTCCACCGTGTCACTAAAAGGTGCTGGAATAAATGACTTGAACCTAAATGGCCCCTCACGGGCCAGAAGGTAATGAAGACAGTGACTGCTGGGTCCACGCCGCCATCACCACCGCGGGAAAGACGGGCCCGGTCCTCTCGCTTCTTAAAAAGCAGGCAGGGAAAGAGAAGAAGACCATTCTGGGCAAAAGACATGAGCATTTGTACAGGAACTGATCAGAGTTGAAACAGCAGAAGGAAATGGAGCGGAACATCTGGGGATGGTTTATCCTTGGGGGGAAGAGGTAGTAAAGCGCTTCATAGGATACAATGCGACGTGATTACATAATGGATCAGCATGAAACTCAGCTGGCTTAGAGCCCATGAAATTAAAGATGCACCGGGCCTCAAAAATGGAATGTGGGAGGGGGCACCAGAGTGGCTCAGTCATTAAGCTGCTGCCTTCGGCTCAGGTCATGGTCCCAGGGTCCTGGGATCGAGCCCCACGTCCAGCTCCCTCTCTGTGGGAAGCCTGCGCCTCCCTCTGCCTGCCGCCCCCCCACCCACTGCTTGTGCTCGCTGTCTCTCACTCTCTCTCATATAAATAAATAAAATCTTTAAAAATAAGTAAATAAAATAAAATCTTTAAAACAATAAAAATTAAGAATTAAAAAATAAAAAACACCAGCTTTGCAAGTTTAGCTAATTAAGAGAAAAACTGGAAAATAATGGTGAGAAGGAACTGTAAATGAAAATGATAAACACGGTTTTGTTCTTTTTTAAAAAGATTTTATTTCTTTATTTGAGAGAGAGAGCAAGGGCAAGGGGAGGGGCAGAGGGAGAGGGAGAAGCAGACTCCCCCCTGAGCAGGGAGCCTGACACAGGGCTGGATCCCAGAATCCTGAGATCATTATCTGAGCTGAAGGCAGATACTTAACTGACTGGGCCACCTGGGTGCCCCTAATTTCGTTTTCAGGTTAGCAAAAGTGCAAAGCCGATGGTGTGCAACGCCAACAGGACCGTGATGCCACGCATGGGGTCCTGAAAGGCCCCGCTGCCGCCGTGCGCCGCGTGCTTGGAAAGGTGCGTAATTTCCACCGCCCTATTCTGAATGTGTAACTTGCTTTCCAAAACTTTGTGAATCTCTTAATCATTGAAAATAGAAAACAAAAAGTACACGAAAGAGGTTCCTGACAGCACAACCCTATTACAACAATGATAAAAAAGGTGTTGTAGACTATGACTATGCACTCTGGAGTACTACGTGCCCCTTAACAATAAAAATTACAAATAAGTGGGAAATGGAAATTAACAGATAACATCAAGTTGCATGGACAGAATGATTATACCTATGTTGAAAAACTCCTGCAAAGGAAGTGAAATGAAATATTGTGAAAGACTGATGTATTTTGGCAGAAATACAACAGTAAGGCAAAAATTAAATAAAATCAATTTTAAAAGTAAATGCAATCAACGGTCTTTAAAAGATAGTATGTCACCTGTCATTCCTGGGTCTTTGGAACCACTTTTTAATGTTGAATGCCAAGTTCCCCAGATATTGAAAGGCTCCTCTGACATATCTAGGAAAAAGTGTATAGAGAAAGGCATGTCACTCACAATGAAAAGGGAAGGGCAAAAATCAAGAAACAAATTTTCTGGTAACATAGCAGCCATATTCAAGATTGTGGTGGATGTAAGACAGAATATGATGGATGCCTGCTTTCAGGGGGCTGATCCCATTTGGGATTTACAAAAAGGTTCTCTCGGTGATGGTTGTGGTACCCAGAATCAGGGCCCCCAAAGATGCCTGCGCCAGGATCCTTGGAACCTGTGACTTTACAGGTGTGATGAAGTGATGGGTCTTGAGATGAGAAGATGCTCCAGGCTTATCTGGGTGGGCCCGAGGCAATCACAAGGGTCCGTACGAGGGGGGAGGCAGAAGAGAAGACGGTACATTGCTGGTGGAGGAAGGGCCATGAGCCAAAGAACACAGGCGGCCTCTAGAAGCTGCAAAAGTTAGGGAAAGAGAACAATCTGTGGACCCGATCGGGATTTCTGAAGTCGCGAACTGTAAGAAAATAAATGTGTGTGTTGTTTTATCGTTTTAACGATTTTTAAAATTTATTTGAGAGAGAGAGAGAGAGAGAGAGAGAGAGAGATGTGATCATAAGGAGTGTTTCTCGAAGCAAACCTCTTCTGGGCGTTTCAAATGCACTCCCTCCTTTAACGCCCGGCGATGCCCCTAGTGTGCTTCAGAAGCGAGGCCGGCAGGCAGCAGCGGGGAAGGCGCGCTTCCCTCGTGCTAAGCTCTATAAATTAATACGGTGGTCTTTCTTAGTTTTCATTCGAGGAAGGACGGGGACTCCAAAGAACTCAATCTTTCACACGAGGTCCTGCAGCAGTCTGGTTCCTGACTCCAAATCAAGTGCTCTTGTTACGGGGTACTAGTGCGGCTTCTTCCTTTCTTTCCTTTGCAAGATTTTATTTATTTATTTGACAGAGAGAGGGAGAGAGAGAGAGTGAGCGAGCATGAGTGAGTGCAAGAGAGCACAAGCAGGGGGAGAGGCAGGCAGAGAGAGAGGAGGAAGCAGGCTCCCCGCCAAGCAGGGACCCCCCCTGCGGGCCTCGATCCCAGGACGCTGAGATCATGATCTGAGCCGAAGGCAGATAGATCAACCGACTGAGCCACCCAGGCGCCCGTGACTTGTTTCTAGTTCCCTCAGGGTGAGGTTATTTCCAGGAAGAAAGTTATGGTTAGGTAGGATTGCTCAACCCCCACACCAGTGATATTTGGGGCCAGATACTGCTCTGTGTGGGGCCGTCCTGTGTGCTGTGGGGGGCTGAGTAGCAGCCCTGGGCTTCACGGTCTACACAGCAGCAGCACCCCCCCTCCTAGGCTGTGTCAACCCCAGACGCCTCCAGGCGCTGCCAGATGGCTCCCGGGATCCGGGATCGAGGACGGCAGCCCACCTGCTCATCAGAGCTACTGTGCCTCTTAGCCTACCTGCTGAGAAACTACGAAGCAAACACACTGATCCTGGGAAGAAAGAAACAAGCTTTCTTAGTGGTAAGTTGTTCAATAATCTCTCTTTGAATTTGTATTTAGAAACCCAAATATGCCATGCCTTTCGTAACAGCACAAATCTCTTCAGATCGCCGTTTTTGTTGTTCCTATTGCAGAGAATACTGCATATAGAAAATTAGTCACTGTTTTAAAAGAGCAAAAATTAGAGGTCATCTATATGCATTAGAAAGGGAATAGTTAGAAACCAATGCTACACCGATTTAATGGTGATATAGAGTGGCCACAAAGAACGTTAGCAAAATGGAAAATATTCATGATACAATTTTAAGTAAAATAAGCTTAATTCAAAAGTAGCCATGCTTTGAAAACAAACATATCAAATTAGGGACGCATCTAGAGAAGGACTAGAAAAAATAAAGTTTCACATTTTAAAAATAAATTTTATGCTTGAAGGGAACACGGGTTACTGTTTTCATTACAATTTTCAAAAATTATTTTTTGACATGAATATTTATAAAATAAACATAAATGTGTTATGATTTAAAACACCAAAAAAAAAAACCCCATCAAAAATCAGAGCCCTTTCAGGGTGTCTCTTTGGATTAAGTGATACGCGCAGGATAAGAGAACAAAAACTGGTACTGCGTCTTCTACTTATTACTCAGACTGCCCCGCTGAGTCCTGGCACCGCGGAATCACTCTGTGGAGGGGAAGAACAGAACCACACAATCGGTGGTCAAATAAATTTGGGAAAAGCTGCAAACCATACTCTCCCTTCCATTGTGCAAATTAATGGTGCCCATTAGCACTTTACAGAGTCCGAGAAGTTGTCCGATAGAGAAACCATTAGCTTGGTTAGCCCAGCATTCCCCAAATGCATTTGACCGTGGAACCCTTATTTTGCTTAAAAAGAAAAAAATCTTAATCTCCCATGGAGACCTCTTTGGAACATGAGGTCTCCTTATATAGTGGGCTCAGCTTGTTCTCTTTATAAAAGTAGCACCGATGACTGGGTGACAGGTTAGACTAGCAAATACAGACCCAAGTTCACTGGCTGGGACATATGCTCAGGGGAAGGGGCAGCGGGGAATATCAGTGGCCCTCTGGGTGTGAGACTGCTTCCCAGATGCCCGGGTCAGCAGGGAGCCCCCACGCCCATGGCTGGGCTCGCCTGCCACACTTTCCTCTTCCTAGACCAGGAATTCAGTAAATGTCACAGAATTACAGAAACATGAAAGAAGGAAGAGACGATGCAAAGGTCCGAGGGCCCGTACCACGCCCCCTGTAATGAGAGTCGCTGATCTGGCCAGTGCCAGCCAGGGTCCAGTTACCTTTGCCAAGCCTCGGTCCAGGAGAACTCTCCCTTGATTTCGACGACGGCAAGTGGCTCACCAGCACATACTGCTCTGGCCCTTTGTAAAGCTTCTCCGAGCCCCCCGGGGCCGCGTCCTCTCGCATAGCCAGCAAGGAGCGCTCAGACAGTACTGGGGAGTTGTTGTCGTAAGGGGAGAGGTCTCCGCTGGAGGCCTTGTTGGAGTCCGTGGACGAGTGCCTTCCTCCCACAGAAAAGGAGACTTCCGATCGCAACACGTCAGGGCTTCTGGTGCAAGGAGACAACGGCAAGTTCGTGAGCACATTAACACTTAGTGACCAGAGGCAAACGATACGACTGTTACACAAATGACGGGCAGAGAACGCATGGGCACGGGGGCTGAAACAGAAAGACCTTGGGAGCAAGATGCCAAGACTTGTACGGCAAGAATGTGAAAGCGTTCCCATGACATGGCCGGCAGAGGGCAGTGAAAGCCCACAGTTGGTAGGGGAACCCGGCGGGGTGGGAGGTGGCCGGAGGATGAAACAGACATGGACCCCTGTATTCCCCACCATGCATCGCTGAAATGCCTGCTGCGTTACTCCCATTGCCACCGGAAAGTTAGTCTGATGCTCCTATCTGTTAGGGAAAGCAAAACTGGCAGATAACTCTTTTACGTTCGTGATAGCCTGAATTGAAAAGAATTTGCATAAAACTGCGACTGAAACTTTATAAGAAGTTCATGATGGCTTTATGGATAACATCTCCTCCCCCGCCCAAACACTCCATGTGCATGACTCCATCTTTCCTGTGATGACGACGATGGCGATGATGACGGTGGCGATGGTGATGATGCTTCTGGTGGGAATAACAGTTTCACATATAGACCAACGAGAGAAATAATTTATGACCATCACTAGAGTTCACTGTATTTTAATATTCCCGAAATGATTCTCCTAGGCACTAGTGCTTTCCCAAACTGATATAAAACAGGCTAATCAGCATATCCATGATGTTTTCTATGTGCATGAGTTGTCATAGCAACAGAAACAACAGTGGAAATGCAAGAGGAACAGGAAAATGAGAACGTCAGGAACATGAAACGAGTGCTGGAAGTCTTACCTGGGAACATCTGTATTTTCTACCTTCCTCAAAACAGTGGCCCTGACATCTTAAAGGGAAATGATCACAGAGTGATTAAAAGTTCCAGAACCTCCTTCTGTCTCTCCCCACCAACCCTGCTTCACTTCTCTTGACTAGTCCTTGCTTTCTTCTGGTTTAATTCTTCAAAACAAATCCTTTGAGATCTTAAGGAAGGTAAACACATGCCTGAGTACTCTTTTCCTAAACAGCAGAGGGCCCGAACTCATGGGGGACCTGGCTTGGTCTCGGGTTTCCGGCGAGGGTGGGGGTGGCGTCCAGGAGAAAAGCATTTCCGCAAGTGTGGCATGCCTGCCCTGTCACTGACGCAGCCAGGGGCTTGAGCACTTTTTTGCTGAGGCAATTTCTTACCCACATGGAATAAATAAGTCCTTTCCTTGCCTCCTCTTTAAACTGATGGCAGATAATCTTATGGGAAGGAGCCGGAGAACCACCAAGAGGATGCTTTTCCAGAAACCAGTTAGGCCTCCAGTGAATGAAGAACTCAAAAGAACTTACTATTTCTGCTGGAAAGGGCTGGGTGGGCGGGGGAGGAACTATTTAACCTCCACATCTACTTCAAGGGGGCAGGGGTTCTCCCTAATTCTAGTGGGGGAAACACAAAGCAAATTCATGTCTGTCATGAGTTTGACTCTGGCTGAGGAAACTTTACTATGAAAATGAGAAAAAACGTGTTGAACAGGTTGCTCGGCTTAGAATCCGGGTTCAGGGCCAGCAATTGTATGACTGGGCCCATTTCTGTTGTTCTCCCGGTTTAGTTGATGGGTTTTCCCCAGTCATTAATGAAAATGTCTTCTGTCTACTCAGCAAGAATAAGTCATGGTGTTTTATCAATAACAGCGGGGCCAGGAAGCCTTCCTCTGTGGGGTGTTTTAAAGAGAGCCAACGATTCTTTAGCCAAAACAGAAGAGCCACCAAGGGCTACAAAGGCTTTTCTTGCTCCTTCCCATTGGGAGGAAAATGTCGGCAAGGTGCTGTTTTCACTCCCGGACACCCCAATTATTCTGTCTCGTGTCTTGTTTATCTGTCTTAAAAACCACAGAGAACATAGCAAAATGTGACAAGTTGCAGATTCTGCCAACGGTTACGTGCATAAAGAAAGGGACCCTACGGGACAACCGTATCGAGTTAATTCCGGGACCATCTATGTGGGTTTCTGCCAAGCAAGTGGGTGACACTGCCCCCACGGAAGGTGCACCGCGTCATAAATCACGTACGTCTCTCTGCAAAGGCTGCAAAGGGCTCCCAGGCACAGGGCTCCGCTCAGGTCTCGGGACCTGTGGGTGCTGCGGGGTGCTCCTGCCCTAACCCCATCCTCCGTTATCGCTCACTCTGCCCCCCTCCTTTCCTTTCCCTCGCCAATCAAATTACTACAACATTGTTTGACTTACACGGTTCTGCAAGCTGCTTCCACAAACCCGTTTTGGACTGGGGTACACACAGGGAAATCACACGCACATGAATTACTGGGGGTATTGAAAACGCTTCATGAGAACATTGAGTGTGCTTAACCGAAACAGAATAAAACAAAGAACAATCACAAAGGTAACAAAAATAACCGAAACTGCCACACGATTTTCCTTCCATTCTCATGGCTGGGATCGGCTCTGGGGGAGGAGGTGGAGGGCCACCGTCCCTCTCCTCTGTTCTTTGGGGTACATCACCGGGGAACTTGCTGGAAAAGCCAATTCTCCAGCTCCATTCTGGGGCTACTGATGGGACTGGCTATGACAGCTCGGGCCCCCAGGGGAAAAACTATTAAGAATTCCAAGGTGGTGACAGCAGATCATCAAGCCAAAGTGGGCTTCTTGTCCGTGGAGGTCCTGGGCAGCTGCGCAGGTCACAGACCACGAAGCTGGCTTTGCCTGTTGAAAGGGCATCTGGGAGCGGAGCTAGCAAACCGTGTTTCATAAAGGCCTCCAGGGAAGGGTGCCGCATGAGCAAGTTTGAGAACCTCCATGCGGAACCTGCTGTCTCTCCCTTATCCATAGATAGTACAGCGGGCTAAGGCTCCACTGCGTCAGCTCGGGAAGGAAACCACAGAGAGTGGCCCAAACCTCAGCCCTGGCTGACAGAGGGGCTGCAGGGACGGTGTGCCCACCCTGGCCAGCCTCGGTGAGCCGGACCCAGGTACCTGAACGTAGCCAGGTTGTGGATCAGGACGCATTAAGTGACAGACATCTGGGGCGCCAATCAGGGGAGAAATCAGAGGAGGTGGCTAAAGCTCCTGTCTCCCAGTCGACACAGGCCACGCCCCTCCTCAGGGTGGCTGGGCTCACACTGGGGACACAGCCTGGCAGGAGCACACGGGGCTGTCCAAGGACGGTGATGCCTTCCTTTGCCAGGGACCCGGCACAGCTCGGGGACGGAAGAGGCTATGGTTTGGGACCACAGGGCAAGCCGCTCATGCAAAGCACAGATGGGAAATAACCCGTCGGCCTGTGAGAAGGGTGAGGGCTGCTGTTGACCCCGAGCTCAGGCAGCGTGGTGGGCGCTGGGCTAAGCTACTGCCAACAACTGTCCCAACCCTTGAGCACGCGCACAGGGGGGCGGAGGACACGAGAAGGTCAGGAGGTGTCTTTCCAGCAGCCGGGGCAGGAGGGCCGGGGACCCTTCTCAACTTTATTCGAAAAAATGGCATTCAGTCTTGTTAAAAATCACTAGGAAAATGCTACGTGTTACATCTGGATTTAACGGCCCTCTTAAATACTGGAGTTATTTCCCATCCGTCATTTCATTTTCTCCATCGAGGTCGGTGAGGCGGTGGCCCAACTTGCCTAGACCCCGCTTCCCGGAACTGCCCTTCCACACGGGAGCCCGCCGCTTTGTCAACTGAACCCAACGATTTTATTCACTTCTCGGACTCTCACCAACAACACAGGCAGTTCCGAGGTTAAAAAAAAAACAGCGAAGGCTGGCATTGGGTGGCTTTATCATTAAGTCTACCGGAAACAAGAGCCACCACTGCCTTCATTAACATTTGCCTCGAGGTAATAAAAGATTTGTATTTCTCTACAGAAAATACTGACCCAGTGATTCACTAGGTGAGGAATAGTCTGAGGGCAGGTAGAGGGCTCTGTAAGTCTTGGAATTCAGTGGAGGGGGGGTTGGAAAAGGTGTTTGCCTCTGCGAAGGGAGTGCTTTTCTCCATGAGACCTGCACCCCAGGACCATCCGCGCAGGCGTGGCCGGTCTCAGCTACCCAAACAAGCATGAGATGGGCATGGAGCGCGGATCACTTTCTCACCCTTCGCTGGTCCCTCCAGATCAGGGGGTTAAGACGCCGCTGGCAGGGTACTGTGGGCAGGCCTGCCCCACCCCTGGAGGCGCAGAGCTCGTTCTGTGGATAAATGGAAAACTCTGGTTCAATCACCGGATGTGGCAGCCCCGCCCCTTGCTGAGCTACCCCAGCGAGAGGCATCCTTGGAGACCTCAAGCCTGTGTTGGCTTCGTCCTTGCCTTAATCATGCAACGGAGAAACCTCAGTCTGTTGGAACTCAGAGCACACAACCACCTTCCACGACAGCTCTGAATTTATGGAGGATTTTCATCTGAGTGGTGCTCAGGTGCTGCAAGGCGGCCCTTGTGCAGACAAAGGCACCCCTCCCCCAACCAAAAAGAAGCTGACGATGGAGCCAAATTCCCCACCAGGAGATCATCAGCACCCTGGACACTAGGACTTACCCAGGGCTCTGGTGAAATGTCTCCCCTCACTTGTAGCTCTTATGAATTCCCTCCTGATAGCCGTGGCCTGTGAAGGCCTTTAGGGCAGGGGGAGAGAAAACGATGCTGAAGCTGACTTTATTCTCTCTCTCTCTCTCTCTCTCTCTTTTTTTTTACAGTACGCCTGATAAAAACATCTTCAAGTTAATATTTTCCAAGTTTATAAAAAAGCTGTAGACCATAAAGGCATTGGGAGAAAGAGGTGACATGATAAATTCTCCCTCCATTTTGGCTTTTCCTAGAAGGCACATTCAAGACTTTCTGGAATTTTTCATTATGGAATTCCCTATTCCACACATGCAGTTTTTCTAAAATTGTCTGGCTGAACAAAAGGCTTTCTTGAACAGCATGTGCATGGGGAGGGTAGGGGGTGTTAATGCTTCCTTAATTTCCAAGATGCGGGAACAGAACAACGGTTGAGGCCACACTCACTGCCAGTAAATAGGATTCACTGCGGTCACACTACACCGATGAAGTCTGATTTCTTATCTCTGAACATTTCCTGAGAACTTTTTGACTTTACAAATCCTAGTGAAAAGCAAATTATAGCCCATCTTGTAATGCTCGATGGTTCTGCGGAAGAAGACATTTTCCATGACAGTCTCTGAAAGGTTAAAATAAATTATCTACATGTATCAGATAACTTAAATGTGGTGCCTTGAACTTATGAGAAAGCCTAACACTCCTCCATCATGACGAAGGTGGACTTTTTTAATTCACTAGGAGGAGAATCCAGTTCAAAAAGACAATTTCTTGTTAGTTGTGAAATGTTATCCTTTGAGATGACTATGAGTCTTCTTCAGTGGTTTTGATTGGCTGGTCACCAGTTTTGCTGTGTTGGGGGCAATTTCAGTAAAAACTTTGTGAAGGCCACAAACAGAATTAAATGCAATGAAATTTACAAACATAAACCTATAGGTTTGGTTCATCCATACTGGCTTTCTCCCCAAGTGCAGTTAAATTTATTTTTATTGTATTTCCAGAATACAGGAGGGAGAATGCTCCACTCTGCCTTGTATTCCACACGGGTATATCCTATAGGGAGACATGGCTTTATGTAATTTTTAGTGGTTAAGTTTTCCTCCAGAACATTAAAGCAGTTGAAAGCTACTGAAAAATCAAAAAGCTAGCACATTAGAACTTATAACATTGTAATAGGTTTAAATGCTTCATTTATGCCCAAACGGGATTGTATCAGTTAGGTCAGGAGAAACTGTCAAACACAGCAGTTCTCCTGGCTGGAAAAGAAGATAAGCAAAGCAGCACATTTGCAAAGCATCACTGATGAGTCTGTTTCCACGGAGGGCAGAATATACATTTTGTCTTCCGACCGGGGTGGGGAGAGGGAGACATACAGACATAAAGGAAGGCTCCGATATGGCTGGGCATGGTACTAGTCTTCTAAATTTTTTAAAAAGTATTTTGTTCAGCATAGATTTTTGGTGTTAACTTTGATTTTTAGAAATACGACATGTCGACGTTGTTCATTTTGGCACCTACATGAGCGGCTCACTCTCCTGGTTTTGCTTCTGTTGCAAACACCTGCGCTCAACTTGTCCTTTTTGATTTGCCTTGCACTGTCATCCCCTATCTCCTTCCATCCCTAAATCAAGGGAGGGGGATCTATTTTGAGTGTGTGTGAAGAAAAGAGCATATGACTCTAATAAATATTCCAGACAAGCAATGAAAAAACTGGAAGTCTCGCACTGTTAGTAATATAAATCTCTTCTAATCTCCCTTTGGTATTCTGTTTTGGTTGAAGCCAAAAATGTCAGTGGACAAGCACAAGAAAAAATAACGAATCCTCCTTTCACTGCTGCCGCGATTCTGTTGTCGTACAAGAGAAAAACTCAAATGAAAGCAAAACACTAAATTCCCAAATATCACAAAACGTTTGCTCTTTCAAAACAGAAATGATCATAAACATGTTCTTGTTCTTGGTTCTACACCCTTTTGAAAACTCACGTTTCCACTCCCAATTCAGTCTGTGCCGTTGCCATGTGCGACACGGGAATCGAACGCTTGACCTAGGTATGTAAACTGATGGCAAAGAACAGAAGCTTCCGCCATAAACCCAAAGGGTCAGAGGAGAAGCAAAGGCAAACCCAACTGTGCATCACTGCACCCAGGGAGGTGTTTTAGGAGCTCCTGCTGCTTCCCGCTCGGCAGTGGTCCTGTCAGTCCCCACAGTCCTTATTCCTCTTCGTCCTACTCTTCACCTTGTAGCTGAGTCTTCATTCACTCAAGACTTCAAAACAAGAACTCTGTCCATGCCCGCTGTGCCACGGCTCGTCCAGGCCTCTCCCTCGCTTCCTGCAGACACACGATCGCCTCCCATCGTCCCCGGTTCTTGTCTGTGTCTTTTTGCCCTCACCGTCTCTCTGTTCTAGAGCCAACGCCAGCCTCCTGCTTCTGGTTTGAGGTGGACGGGTTCTCTCTTGCGTCCGATTGCCTTCATAGGTTGCTCTCTTAGAGAGGTAGGAAGTAGGAAGGTAGACACCGAAGCCTTTGCTAAGTGGTTGTAAATGGACAAAATGGTGAGGTTCGAAATAACATGACTATAATCACTGACATTCATTAGGCATTCATTAGAAACCAGATGCTCTTCGCACAGCACAATCTGCGAGGTTGGTGCTGCTTTTCAATCTCTGGTTTGCAGGTGAGGGAACTGAGACAGAGAGGGATGAATCTATTTACCCGAGACCACAGCTCGAAGAGCAGTGGGGAAGGAATTCCAACTCAGGGGATCTGGCTCTGGACCCGGACGTCACAGCGCGTGGGCGACGCTACGCAGGAGCGCGCTGCCGAAGGGCAACTGACACGGCGATGCAGTCCGCACCGTCCGGCCGTTGTACCTCGTCATCACCGTAATCTGTCGTGACCAGTGGCCACTGCTTCTTAATACGAGTGCCTCCCCGAAGTGTGCCATTAAAAGGCTTCTGCCCTCTGTGCTGCCTGACCCCGTCATGGCGCCCACAGCCAGCTGATATGGTTATTACTCTGTCCAGGCCCTGCTTCAAGCTTCCCCAGTGTCCGGGCCTGTAGACCCCTCTCCCGTCTTCAAAACTCCACTGCAGATCCTTGCTCTTCTCACAAGCCATCCCTGAGACTACAGGTCACATCTCTTTCTCTTCTCCGGGTTATGGTCTAGAGCGTCGGTTTCCTCCCTTGGTCAATACAAAGAGTCCCTTTTAACGTCAAGAATCATGCACCTCAAACAGGGGTTGGTGATGGCAAATCCGCAGTACCGAATGTGGCGGATCTAAGCCCGCGGTTCTTACCTGGGGCGGCTCAGTACACTCACAGGGGGACACTTACAAATCCCTAATGTCTGGACTGTACCCGAAAACAAATGAATCACAATCTCCAGGGGCGGCAGTCAGGCACAGTCATTCTTCAAGCTCCCCGGGGCATTCGAGTCTGAGAACCAGTGGCCCAGCACAAACCACCCTGCCCTCTGTGACACACTTAGTAACAGGCTTCATATTATTTTTATCCTCGAAGACTTCCTCCGCCAAGTCTGCAAGCTCTGGGAGTCGAGAACACGCCTTGATGTTTTAAACTTCCACTACTCAAAGTGTGGGTCACGGACCAGCAGCGCCACAGCAACACCTAGGAACTTTCTAGAAAGGCAGCTTTTCAGACTCTCTCCCGCAGACCACCTGATTCAGAGAGGGTTTTTTAAAACAAGATCTTCTGGTGATCTGTAGACCCAGGAAGCTTTGAGAAGCATGGGCGTGAGGTATGAAGACACTATCTACAGCTCAAGGGGTAGGACTCTCAAGCCTCAAAGACAACCCAAATTAAATAAGTATTCATTTATGTATTTTTACTTCACGGCCTCATTATCAACCCTTCTGGGCTGTTCCTTGGCCTGTACCTAGAGGAAAACAAATGCTGCTTTCTCCTCCTTACTAAGAAAGTCTTCTCTGACATCCACAGAGTGCCTGGGAGCTCACCTCCCTTCCCCTGAGGCCCTGACACTCACCCAAGACCCTGGTCTAGGGTCAGCTTGCCTTGACCTTACAATTCTTATTCTCACAGGGATAAGGAACAAGAAAGCCCGGGCAACCGGACAACTTGAGATGATCTTAATATGGAAGCTCCTTCCTTTGCCTATGAGTAGTGAAAGAAAGGTTCCCTTCTTGGCATTTATATGCAAAGAGCATACATGAAAAACCACACAAAAGTAACTTGTATCAACTGTTCTTCAAAGCACAATATTTCTCTATTCCAACATGGCATATAAAAGCGGAAATTCGACAAGTCAACACCAGTGGCTTTTTTTAGGTGTGTGTTTCCCAGCTTTTCCACAGAGTACCCACAAGATGTCATAAATGCAGCTTAATGAGGGATTCGCAAACAGAAATGCCACCGTGTCTGTTTTCTTGCTCGGGGAGGGAAAGAAGCAAGTGCGTTAAAATTCTGGTGATTCAAGATCTGCTGTGAAGAAAAGCCATTTAGGTTAGTTTAAATTAGAATGTATACCTTGATGACAGAAATCTCGGGAAAATTTAAGGGAGCCCAATTATCTGAAATGAAAAGCGAGACCATGAAATGTCAGCCCATTTAGACAATTTGAACATCGTCTTATTCACTCGCGGCTGTTGGGGCCAGAATCCAGGCGAAATGTCTTACTTGAACCCGAATCTGGCCTGATGATAACTGGCCCAAAGATAAACTGATTTAAAAAAGTGCATTTTTTTTTAAGTGGAAAGAAGAACCACTTAAAAATTCTTCTCTGCAAGATTCAGCTTCAGTGCTACTCAGACAATGATGCGGGAAAGGAGGCCCGGGCAACATGGAATTCCTTTCACTACATTCCTCTAAAGAATAGAAGTTTTTATATCTGAAATAGTTTCAAATGAAAATTAACCTCTCAAATTCTGCATCAGTATAAAGGAACAATGCAACGCATATCAATATTTCAAAGACACCATGGAATAGACATACCATTATTTTACATGCAGCTAAGAAAGACAGTAGAATGCTGTGATTTATATTAGGACATGCCATTGATTATAAGATGACTCTCAATTTCAGAGATGATAAAAACCGGGGCAAAATATGTCCTAGAGCTGTTGACATTCAGTAAATTAAAAGCACAACATAAACGACGCTTTCATGAGAGGATGACAACAACTCTTTCTGCCACAAATTTCAGGTCTGGCGTCACGGTGGCCACACTGCTCCTGGTGGAAAACACAAGAATACCCTGGCCACTGCATCCCCATACACACTGCCTGCGTACCGAATGTTCCAGATGAATCCTAGAATCTGGCCGAAGCAAAATCCAGCGGTCTTCCTTTGGGGGCAAAAACGGCGGCAAAGCACAGCCCACAGCATATGGCTTGCATTTGACGTTGTTGCAAACATGGCTGCATGACGAGCCCAACATGCATTTTTACCAAAAGGGTGCTAATTATAAAGAGCGGAAGAGTCAGGAGGGCACACCCCTCTAATTTCAAAAGGGCACCTGGGCCTTGGCAGAGGCTTGTCTTGTGGTTTTGGTAGTATGTCGCTTGGGCTGGTAAGTTACACAAGTAAGTGCACCCAGGCACAGCCTAAGGGACCGGGAAGTACAGCTCTCAGGATTCTAGAAGTAGAATCCCTGATGTGTATTGGAGTCCTCTGAGCTTCTTGCCAGGGATTTAGTTCTTCCCCACCCCCACTCCCCAGTAAGCACAGTCAAAAGGACCTCAAAAAGCCAAAAAAAAAAAAAAAAAGCAACCCCCCCCCATAAAGCACTTTCTAATTCAATAAGTGGATTAGGAAACCTGAAACATTTTCCGGGTAGGTGGACTGACGAGATTTGCCAGAAAGTTGCCACATCTCTACTTCCAGTCACCCTGTGGAATTATGTAAACTTCTCTAATTCTTCAGAAATGAAAACAGGAATCGCCATGGTAGCTTTAGAAGAGAGCAACTGGTCTACTCACGAGGACTGGGAGGCCTTTCTTCTGAGCAAATAGTCCACCACGTCGGGATCAGTCTCCAACAGGCTGATCAGGACCTCGTTCTGGAGATCTGGCGGGACCTGGAGGGACCGAATGTCGGGGCATAAATCAAGCCATTCCAGGAAGAGGAAAACTATGGTCATTGGCAACCCTATAATAACAAAACGGAGCCTTAAAAGTCGTAACAGGAGAGAGTGATTTTTCTAGTTAAAACCAAACCTACACCACCTCATAGAGTCAGTTTAATTCTTAGGACAAAGTGGATAATGACCAAAACATCATATTCAGTCCAAACTGTCACCCCTCTTATGACTAGAGAGGTAGCCTAATCACTTGATACCTCTATTGCTCAGATGAGATTTTCTTGGCTTTGAATAAGCAAAATTTCATGGTTAGGAAGGGCAGTGTTCATAACTGATTGTCCAAACGGGGATACTTTCTAGAGTTCCTATTTATAATTATGCCAAGACAACAGGCATAAATTATAACTCTCTTGGACAGTTCTGGAACATATGACCAGTTTATTAAGAGGAGGGGCCCTTGGTGAGCCTGGGTGGCTCAGTCGGTTAAGTGTTCGACTCTTGATTTTGGCTTGGGTCATGATCTCAGGGTCGTGAGACTGAGCCCCATGTCAGGCTCTGCATTGGGGGTGAAGCCTGCTTAAGGTTCTCTCTCCCCCTCCCCCTCTGCACTACCCCCCCTCCATCTCTTAAAAAGAGAGAGAGAAGGGGAGAGAACAGGCCCTTGAGCCAGACCGTGTGAGTCCTCGTTCCACTTATTAGCTGTGGACTTTCGGCAAGGCATGTGACCTTTCTAGGACTCAGTTTTCCTCATCTGTTAAGTGGAGAGAATGACAGGCCTCACCACAAAGGGTTGCTGTGGTGATCGAATGACTTCTTATACTCGAGAACTTAGAACAGTACCCGCAGGCAGTCACCACTGGAAACCTTGCCTGCCACCACACTGGCTCGCGTCCATCTATCGCTGGCTGCTTGCGCGCACTCCTTCCCTGCAGCCTGCCCCGTCAACAGGGAAAAACGTTTCTCGCTTGCGAATTGGACAAGGCACTTGCTGGAGTTCTGGAGCTGAGCGTCACGTTTCCCTAGGCTAACCCACAGCGCATTAGAAGGTGGCCTCACAATCCTAAGCCACAATATTGCGTGAAAATGTTCTGTAAGAAAAGATTGGACTCAGCTCCAGCGGGCTTTCTACTCTACAGAGGCTGGTAGCTCAAGTAAAGGAAATTCAAATTATTGAGAGGAAACATTTCTGTCTGATCCTTTCACGGGGGGGCTCAGAGACCAGGCTCTTAAAACCTGCTGGGACCAGTCTTTGGAGAGTAAGTGGCGGGTAGAAGAATCTGCCTCCTGCCTCTTGCGGAACTCAATTCTTCTTGAGCTCTGAGAAGCTGGAAACAATTTTACTAATAAAAACAGGGATGAGAAAGCAACAACAAAACGCTTTCTTTCCCTCATAAATTTGTTCCTCCTGCTTCATCCTGTGCCCTCATTAATGACATTGCCAAACCCTATTCACACAAACTCAAAATCTGGGTTGCATTCAAGCTTCCCTGTGTCCTCTCCCCTCCCTGTTTGGAACCAGGAGACCTAGCTGACTTCAGCTCCGTGATGCTTGTTCCTTTCTTTCCTCTATCTTCCGATCCGACCGCACCGATCCAAGTTCAAGCCCTCGGTCGGTACCCCTTTGTAGCGTGCATCTGTTGGCCATTACCGGCTTGCATTCCCCTCTTGCTGTAACAGTTCTGCCCCAAGTTCCCTCTGAAGAATCAAGTGCTCCCCAACCCTTAGCTCACGGGTGTGTAAGCTGGTCGAAGGCTGCCATCACGCCCCTCCCAGATTCCTGGGGCTGCCTGCGCCACAGGCATGTGACTGCACTCAAGGTCATGAAAAGCTGCGGGAGTGTCCCAAGAGGCAGCACGAGGCCAGAAGCCACATGGAGCCTGAAGACTGTGCTGATGCCGGAAAGAAAGGCTCTCTTGATGTCATGAGTCCCAGGTAAGCCTACGCCCAAGGCCATATTTGCCTGTGGACCTCAAATTCCTTAAACAACTTTGAGATTTCGGTTGAAAAGAAAGATACATCCTTCGTGGGCCTCTGAGGCAACTGCTTGCTAATTTAGACACCGGCTATTCCCTTCACCACCGGTGTCTAATTTTTTCTCCACACGGTTGTCCGAGTGCCCTGATCAAGATGCTTGCTCAGAAACCTTTTTATGCCTACGGCGGAAGCCCTCCACTCCCTAGCTCATGTTTACCATTTTGTCCCCTGGCGGCCACCCTCCCCCACCCTGTACTTCAGCAAGCACTGTGCTTCTCACTCTGGCCTTTTCCCACCTAATTCCTTTCATTCATTACAAAAAATATTTGGTGACGGGTTACTGATGGCCAGGCACTGGGTGCTGGGATTCAGCTACAAACCAAAGAGAGGAGAATCCTTGTCTCCTTGAAACTGACAATCAATACAGGAAGACTGGCATTAGACAAATAAACAAAGCAAACACAGCATGGATCACAGGGAGATGAACAGAGAGAAGGGGCAATGGATGGGGGAGGGGGGAGGGCGGGACCAGGAAGTGCCATTCAGGTAGGATGGCCAGTCACATAGAAACTGCCATTTGAACAGAGAACCGAAGCTGATGGAGGAACTGGAGAAAATCATCCCAAGGAGAAGGAAGCAAACATTGGCAAGGTCTGAGTCAGGAGCAGAGAGGATGCCAGTGAGGCCGGAAGGAACGAGGAAGCAGGCGAGCAGAAGGAAGTGGGTCAGGTAGCCGAGGCCGGATAAGGTCAGGATAAGAACATGTGCTCTCAATCTAGGCGGCTGGGGAGCCACTGGGGCTTTTGGGCGGAGGACTGGTGTGATGTGGCATTGCTAGCCGCTGCACCTATGGCAGGTTTCAGGGAAGCAAGGGGTGATGCACAGAGTGCAGAGAGGGGCCGCTGCTATATCCAGAAGAGAGACGGCAGAGGGCCGGACCAGGATGGTGGGCCGATGAGAAATCTGTGAATCCTGGAGACAGTGAAGGTAGACATGATAGCCTTAGCTAATTTGCTGGCTGGAGAGAGAGAGAGGGAGAAGGGGAAGAAGAAAGATGCCTTCAACATTTGGAACCGAGAGGCAGGCACCCGGAAACACAGGAATGCCCCACACTGACCGGCGTAGAGAAGTGGGAAGCGGCAAGGCCGGAGGTCATGGCTGGGGGGTGGCTTTGCTAGGTAAGCGGCGGAGGCCTGGGGGATGTCCAAACGAAAGAGAGATCTAGTAGGCAACTGGGAATAAGGCTCTGGGGTTCAGGAGAGAGGCTTGGGCTGGACAGAGAAATTTGGGAGATGCATACAGATGGCATTTAAAGCTCTGTGCCTGGGAATGAGAATGGAAAGAGAAGAGAAGGGGCAGGGCTTTCAGGTCAAGGCTGACGGGTTCGATTCTCTTACTTTTTGACGAAATTAAGCAAATAAAAAGACTGATACATTTTACTGCAATTTTTCAAGCAATACAACCCAACAGATACACATTATTATATCAATTTGTCAAAAAAAAGTAATGCCTGCAGGGTAAAAATGAGGAGAGAACTCATTTTTGAAAAATGAACAGAAAGCAAAAACTAATGTAAGCCAAAAACATATATCCTGAACACTTTTTAAAAGAAAACTTCCATGACCAAATGAGGAAAAATATTTGTTTTTCATCCAATTAGTTTAATTTAAAATTTTCTATGCTTAGACACGTGATAAAAAATTTTGCTCCAAGCACGAATCCATTCCAACTGAAGAATAAACAATTCTCGTGCATATCCTTCAGAGTGCGGGAAGTATCACAGTATTAATTCTGTGAGAGTAGACAGTGTGTCTAATGATAAATTATTCACTTGGGTAGCACACTGTTAGAATAGGTCACAGGAAGTATCATCATTTAAAACCTAACTTCCCATAACGTTCTATTAAATTATTCTGTAATTCAGAGTTTTTAACTCTTTAACTCGGCTCGGTTCCCAACCAATTATAATCACTGAGGTTTACTTTACGTAGCATACATGACTTTCACTTGCTAACAAATGCAGATAGGAAGGGTCAGTGCTATACATCTATCTACAGTTTCTTTTTAAAAGACCCACGATACCATTTTGGCTCAGAGATGCTCTTTACAAATAAGTAAAAAGCTATACTTCAAAATATGGGTCCATATACTGCAGGAAGGGGAGGCAATGTTTTCCCTTGTATTAGCTAATACTGACTCCAGGGTACATGATCCATTATTTTAATTAGTTTATTTATATCCCATCCTGTTACAAAATGACTTAAAGCAGCTTTAAAAATTCATATGATAGGGACGCCTGGGTGGCTCAGTTAATTAAGTGACTGCCTTCGGCTCACGTCATGATCCCAGAGACCTGGGATCGAGTCCCGCATCGGGCTCCCTGCTCGGCGGGAAGCTTGCTTCTCCCTCTCTCACTCCCCCTGCTTGTGTTCCCTCTCTGGCTGTGTTTCTGTCAAATAAATAAAATCTTTTAAAAAATTCATATGACAAACCACATTTGTTCGTTTGTTGTTAAGGAATGGTATAGAAAATTGGGGCCAGTGGGAAGACGAGGGTAGAGAATTTGAAATGATGCCTAGAACTGACTTGTAATATTCGCATAACAGCCTCCAGTGCTGTTTTCCCAATAATCCCTCCAATCTTTGCATGTTTCATTTCCTATGACTTAATACAAATTTCAAACTACTGGCTCAGTTCAATTGGATGAGCCTTCATTTTCTGTGAAGTCATATACTTAACAGAGAAACACAAGTCAAGGGAATGAACTGATAGGACACAGGAGCTTATGTGAAGCCAGAAATATCCAGACAGATCGTTCCTATATATGCCCTTCTGCAGGAATCAGGATTCTGTCAAAAGAATTTCTGATTAAGAGTTGATAGCCCCTGAGGTCCAGGTTTTACCAGCTTTGCTGCTTACAATTAATTAGTGTAAACTTGGACATCAGTCATCTTCTTTGGGATTCTGTTTCTGCATCTGAAAATCCAGGCATTTCCTATCTGTCTCATTTACACTTATAGAAGCGTGATGAGGATCAAAAGGACCAAAAGATTTGAAAGTACTTAATCGACTGCAAAGAAGTTCAGAATAAAAGATCTGTTAGACGTAGACAAGTCAATTAATAAATCAAATACTTAAAAGAACCAAATAAAAGCAGATAACATGCAAATGGCCAATATCTGTTCCACAACTTCTTTCTTGACTGACAGACATCCTCTTATCCTGTGCGCTCCCAGAGAAGCAACGCTCTCTTCTCCTCTGCTTAACACTTTGGGTGGGTAATTAAGATGTGGGATTTCCTCTTGATATGTCCCCATCCCTGACCTCCGCCTGACTTTTTAGAGTTGAAGTCTGTGACCCGTTGGCCCCCAGCTGCAACGGTCTAGAAGCCAACTCCATGTAGCTTCTCCCTTCTGGTTCCTTCTCTTCCGCCAGACCCCAACTCTTTCGTAGGTCACGTGGGTAGAAGGCAAATTGCCTGAGGGCAGGGACGATCTGGCTTGTCTGCCCAGAAGTGAACAGGTTCCCAAGGTTGTAGCTCTCCATCATCTAGCCTCTTTCTCAGCGAGGGCAAGCTCGTGTGTGCCAATCCTGCCCGGGGTACCCCATGCGGGGGCCTGGAAACATCTCTTCTCATCACAGGATGTGATGATGGCTGCAAGAGATGCCAGAAGTAACTGGAATGTCTTGTAGCTGAAGAGGGCAGAACAGAGGGAGCGGAAGAGCAGGTGAGCCACTAAAACCCCGCCCCTCGGGCGGCTTCTGTGACCTCATAACCCAGCCGCTCACAGCCCCTGGCAGCAAACCTCCGAGCAGTCAGTCAAATGCTTTCCCAGTTATGCCTCTTCTTCCTTTTCCCTCCCTGCTCTCCTCTCTGGAAGCTCCTACCTGTGCATCCACGAGCTAGATGGTGTTTCTGACCCAATGGGAACTCAAAAAAAATGTTGTCATGGCAACAAATAATAATCAAAAAGAACCCGGAATTACCGCTCTTCATGGTGTAGGCACACTGGTTCTGTCCCCTCTGCTCACGAAGAGAGCCAATGTCGCGCTCTAGCAAAATCTCCTGTCTATTCATTTTTAGAATTGGAAAATAAATTTCCTTTCCCAACTGAGGATCATCAGACATTCTCGGACATGTTCATAAATGATTGTTCCCATTAACAGAAAAATGAAAAATGAGGGGCATCGGGGTGGCTCAGTGGGTTAAGTGCCTCTTGGTTTCAGCTGAGGTCATGATCTCAGGGTTGTGAGATCAAGCCCCACATTGGACTCTGAGCTCAGTGCAGGGTCTGCTTGAGATTTTTTTCCCCTGATCTCTTCCTCCCTTTCCCTCTCCCTCTGCACACCCCCCCCAACTCGTGCGTGCATTCTCTCTCTCTCAGATAAATAAATACATAAAATATTTTTTAAATAATGAAAAATGAGGGGAGCCTGGCTGGCTCAGTTGGTGGAACAGGCGACTCTTGATCTCAGGGTCAAGAGTTCGAGCCCCACACTGGGCATAGAGATTTCTTAAAAAAGGAAACACAAAAAAAGTATGACTCCATAACCAAACACATTTTATATTTTTTCTTCTGGGATTCTGTACATAGCCAGTTGGAAACTAAGGAGGATTATAAAAAACACAGTAGTTTAAAAAATCAACCAATTCTGCACATTGTAGTGAAGAAACAAAACCCAGCCCCAATGGCTTCTTTGCTTATAATTTATTATGTCACATCAAAATCTCTACTGGGTTTTAGTCAACTATTTAGTAAGTTTAGATATTTTCCAAGGGTACCATTTATGGTTGTGTTTATCTGGAGACCTAACTCCTTAGATTTTCATGTGTTGCTTCAAAGCAGAATGCTATTTCAAAAATCAAAAGCAGAATGCTATTTCAAAAATCAAAAGAACTTTGGACGCTCCTGCTTCAGAGAAAAAATGTAAACGCTGCACACACGAAGGAATAAAACTGTCACAATGAAAATCCACCCTATCAAATTAAAAATGAAACCTTCAATGGTTGCCTAGGATATAACACTTAATGTTGTAGTTTATTCTATAAACTACAGAGAGGGCATCCCTTTGCACTGGACCAAGGATGCTTTGGCATCGCAGACCCTACCACATTCCAGCAAAAGCAAATAGCACTGGAAGTCATGATGACAGTTTTGTAAATCAGCACACACACTGAAAGAAATCGCTAATCACTTGGGCTGTCTATGGGAGCCAAATCTCAAACACGGGCAGGCCTGGCCTAGAACCTTCTGTGCAACCGTTATGGAGGCTCTGGGTGTGTCTGGACAGTCAGAAGGCATGAAGTTCAACACAATTTTCCAAGTGCCTGATACATGCCAGACAGCATGCTTGGCAGCCGGGGCACGTGAGGGAACAGATACGGTCAAGGAGCCCAGGACTCCTGGAGCTGTGGTTGTGGAGGAAAACAAGAGGAAGGAAGACCAAGAAAAAAATGAGCCGGCCTTGCTCCACCGCCCCAGACTAAAGGCAGCGCCAACTGCGCAGGCACATGCTTCTGTCCTTCGCCGCCTGTGACCAGGTGAGCAGACTGCAGCAGGAACACGTACCCGCTTTTGCAGCTCCCTGCTGGCCTAAACATCAAGCGGGTCAGTGTTAGGGTTAGTCCAGAGAGATGAGTGCGGTTTAATGTCTTCCTTGCTCCCCGGTTTCAAACTGGCTCACATGGTCTCTTTCCCCCCCAGCACACGGACTCCATATCTAAGACATTAAAGCACCTTGTCTTTCGGGCAGGGAGGCATCACGCAATAAAAATAATTCATTTAGTTGCTGCATCACTCGGGCAAACTATCCTGGCGTAGTCCTCACGATTGGTGGTGACATTTAGATGAATCGGCCCAACCCCTGGTCCGTAAACAGTGATTCTTTAAAGACCAGTGATTGTACAAGCAAAGGAAATGGACATCATATAGAATGATCTGGCTGTGTGGGTAGGTGCTGATTCCTTGTTCAAGGTCCTGGATCATAGCTTGAATCCCTTTGATTTGACATGCAAAAGCCGTTTTAAGAACCTACAGTCTGCCTCGGGGAATGGAGGGAACACGAAGCAAAACTTGGCTTCCAAGCTTGGAATCCTCATGTCGGCCTCTGACCCTTGCCCCCAGTGGTTCTCAGTTGAAAATTCCCATGTGCGCAGTGCTGGTCCGCCCCTCAGGCTGACGAACAGGCAGGCTGGGAGCTCGCCGGCGTTCCCACGTCTCCACTGCACCCCGGACTGTTCATCAGCCTGGAAGGGTAGTGCCTTCTCCTCTTTCCCTCTCTCCAAAAAAGGAGCCCTGGTAGGGATCATTTAGTATCGGCCCTCAGAATGAGCTGACAGTTTACCCCACTCTGCTCTGAAGCTCTTATTAATTCCAGGAGAAACGATGGGTTTTCTCTGGGATCGCCAACATCGGTTACAGAGACAACAACTTTCGGGACAATGCACGCTAACGATTTCGTCTGGGAATGTTTTCTACCTTACAGTGATACCAGTGAGCGTGTCTAGATAGGCATGAGCCTTCTCTTTTAGTTCCAGCATTCCCAGCGCATATCATTTTATGTTATCTGGTTTTGAAACGATTCACAGCAGAAATATATGGTCAGGATTTAAAGGTGAGGGAGTCGAAGGGGTATGGGCGCGGAAGCAAACACAAACAAACATCAGATTGCATTTCAACAAATCATTACTGGGCACCCGTTTGCTTTTTGGGACGTCAGTGAGCTGTTAACCAAGTGAAAATCCCTGTCTTCAGGAAGTTTGCGTTCTATTAGGTTTCAGTAAGCATCATAAATATATTTATTATTATACAGTGAGCTGAAAGGTGAGCGGTGCTATGGAAAAAAAGAAAATGAAGAGCTGGGTAAGGGAGGAGGAGTGTGGGGCATGGGACAGAGTGGGCATGGCAGGCGTCCCCACACAGGTGACACATTTGGAAGTGCTGCGATGGGGAGCTTCTTAGCAATTTCATGCAGTAATAGCAGCGATCTTTTCAGTGTGCTTAGTCTATGTCAGTTCTTGTCTCAAGACCTTAAAACATTACTTCTCATTCTCAAAAGAATCCTAAAAAGGAGGCAACTTCATCTCATTTTGGTACAACAGGAAACTGAAGGCTCAGGGAAGTCGAGCATGGGGCCGAGATCACACAGCAAATACACGGTCGAGCAAGGATGTGAATTCTGCGAGCTGGTTCCAAAGCTCATGGTCTTTCCCGCACCCTGGGGGTTTCCCAAGATGTGGTTTCCCAGGGTGTGGTTTGGAAAGGACCAGAGGGCCCAGGAGGCATTTGTTAGCAAGTGCGGATTCCCGGGCCCCATCCCAGCGCTACTGCGCCTGAGTCTCTGGAGGGCAGCCTAGGAATCAGAATGTCTGGCAAATGTCCTCGCAGCACTGCCGCAAGCTAAAGTTTGAGAGCGACTATTACAATCTGCTGCCTCAGTTTTCCATAGAAGGATCACGAGGGCTGTTACTGGGACCTCTCTCCAGCTCTAGGATTTCCAACCCAGGGACTAAAAAGCAAACAACTGGTGTGAAAGCCCGTCCGAGCCAGCCTCTTGAAGCCTGAGCCAGCATCTGATTGTAGGCCCCTCTCGTGCATGATGGAACAAGGCCAGGCTCTTTTCGGCCCTCTCTCACTAACTCCCCTGCATGGGAGAGGCGGGCTCAACATTAGGATGTGAAGGATATTATTAACACTCAGAACAAACGTTTGGGTGGTTGGCAGGCCTCTGTGGGTTTGTATGATCCTTCCATCCATTCTGCCATCTTTCCTGACAAGTCCTCCTCTCTAATGCCAATGGGGAGCAAGGCCTCACTTTCTGAGCTCATCGACACCCCCCTAAATCCATGAAACGGCACAATGGCTAACAACCTTTCACTGGGCTTTGGCCCTCCTTGTTCGGAATTACTGTGCTCACTCTGAAAGCTTTTCTAAGAAACAAAACATAATTCCCATCATCTGTCTAGAAAATCAAGAATGTTTGTATTAATTTTAACTCACTCTGGAAAGGCATCCTTAATTCCTCCACGTCTAGACCTTTCCATTCGTATACAGAGTAAAGATTAACAATACGGAACTCGTATGTTCCAGAACTACCACTGACTCATTCATTAATTCAACCAACATTTCCCGTGTTTCTACCATGTGCCAGGCACAGGGGGAATGCAGTAAAAAAAAGTAGGTGGGAACAGACACAGATTCATCCTGTTGTGGAGCTTGCGTTCTGGTGGGGAAACACACGACAAACAAGAGAACTTGGTAAAACCCTGTATTCGTAGTGATGAGTGCCACAGAGGAAAAGCAGAGAGAGGGGACAAGAAGTGAGGGGGTGTGTACAAGGGGGTGGGTGGGTGGCCAGGAAAGGCCTCACTAAGAAGTAAAGACCACAACCGGAGAGCGCAAGTGCGAGCTACTGCCCCAGAGACCCTGGCCATCAACGTCCCCGGAGACCAGCAGGTGAAGAGCACATCTGGAAAATGCTGGAAAACGTGGAACTGATGGACTGACGTTCTTCTGCTGTTTCCCGCAGTCCGGGCAGCAGGAAATGGTGGCCAGGAAGGGCTGTGTTGGTATCCAAGTGGAAAAGAAATGCCTGATGATTTGTGGTTTCATGTAAAGAACTTTGCTTAGAATATGGAATTTAGAGGACAGAATTAAGATTGGTGAGAGGTATTATTTTGTTAAAAAAAAAAATCCAGAGAGCAGGAAGTCATGCCAAGATTACTTGGCAAGATGACACAGGACTTAACATTTGAAGAAAATGGTGAAAAGTCCAGTTATTTGATTCATCCTAATATGTAATTAATTATGAGGGTTTTGGCCAGAGTGTGAAACTTACACGCAGGCAATGACCGAGTCCACATTTTTTGCCAGTCTGTTGTTTGCAAATAGGACAGCGCTTCAGGGATGCAGAGACACCATTGTACCTCAGTGAACCTTCCACTGTGTGTAAACCCATCTTCTCCCCACGCATCCAGCAGGCATCGGTTCCCAGCTTTCCTTGTAGTTAAGCATGTCTCACAAAAGAGGATTTGAGCAGACTTGATGGATGGCCCTTCTAGGCACGGCCCATAAAATCCTAGGGGATCGCGGAGTCTCAAGACGCCAGGAGTCATGTCCCTAAACCGTCAGCGGCAAAGCTATCTGACACACATCTGAATACACTTTCCATCAACAAGATATTTAGGTCTGTAGTGTGCAGTACTGAGATTCGGGCCAGCTCAGGATGCCCAACTAACGAGATTATGAATTAACATTTACATAGACTTTTACAGCCTGCAGAATGCTTTCACGGATTGAATGATTCTGGGGACCACCCCGGGAAATAGGGCATACTTTTAACCTTCCCATTTTACAGAAGCTGAAGTCGATGCTTGCTGAGCGCTGACCTCCTTGGTCACGATCCCACAGGTAAGACACAGAGCGCAGAGCCCACAGCACCGGCTCTCCAACGCACAAGAACACCAGCGGGGCGAGAGACAAGCACTTGATAAATGCAGACAAAATACTAAGGTGATGTAAAAGAGGGAACTAACAGGCTCGGCTGAGGCACCCACACGGGGCTCTGGCGGAGTAGGGGAAGATTTATGGCGAGTGTTTGCAAATCGACAGGAGAAATGGGAGAGGAAGCACGGAGAAAGTTCCTGTAAATTCTGACATGCGATATGAGCGGTGAACAGAAATAGAAGAGACTTGGCATCTGTTCTAACGTTTCAAGGGAAGCTGGAGCAAGCCGTGCAGTTTTTTGAAGGAAAACAGGAACTGGTGATTCAATACAAATACAAAAAATATTTATTGAGCGCCTGCCAGACGAAGGGCCTCCCAAAAGTGTACAGAGGATACAGGGAGGCGATAACAAGGGCACAGCCTGTGTCTCAGATGCATTTAGAAACTACTTAGGGAACTAGTCATAAATGACTGTAACACAATATTGAGTAAGATAAACATCAATAAGGACAGTGACGGGGTTTGAGGGACAGAGAAGTGACATGAGAAGGCTATGGGAGACAGAGGTGAAGCTTCATGGAGGAGGTAGGACGGCCACAAAGACCTCCCCAAAGAAGGGTGTTATCAATATTTTGAGCAGAGACTTCACTATCTGAATAATTAAATGACTCCAAAACGTGGCCATGGTTTAAGGGGCGACGAATGCAATTTACAACTTGAGGATGTTTGCTTAAACGTGGAATCACAAACTTCCAGTGACACCACAGTTCTGTACGACTCTAATTCTATTGAAACTGCCAGGCTTCCAGTGGATTTAGGCAACCACCAGCACCGCGGACCAGAGACGGCATGCGTGTTTCTGTCTGCAGCCCAGCAGCCCGACGAGGCAGCTTACTGAGGGGTCCTGCCTCAGAAGAGCCACTTACCATGAACAGGGCTTCATAATTTTCAATCATTTTCTGCACCACCGCGATGATGGCCGTGCTCTCCTCAGCCCGCGCTGAGCTCTGGACGGAGAATTCTTTGTCCGATGATTTCTGCTTGTGCAGCAGGTTGGGTCCAAATATGGTGGCCAAGTTGAGAGAGGTCATTTTGTTCCCAGTGACCTGTAAGAGTGGATGACATAAGGATTGGTGTTACTTTTGCTTTTCAAACTCCTGGGTGGGTCGGTAATCAAAGGGACCTTTTTCCTTTCTTTTTTCCCTGCAAAAGCTAGGTCACCCAGGTAGAATCGGTGTGCGGCACCGTCGTTTCCTTCTGCTTCATATCTTAGATCGACTCTCATAGCTCAGTGGCCATTTCGATAGCATATTAAGTACAATTTTACATCTCTAAGTTATTTATTGTGCAACTGGTACTACACAAAATGCCTACCCTGTCTGCTTTTAGGAAATACTGCTGTCCACCCAAGCCAGCCCTCCACCTATCCCTGCATCTCTCAGCCCATTATCCCTCTATTAAATCACCACTCAGGGCCTACCACAGGCTACACTGTTTTTGTGGATTTGAATTATTTAAAAATTTTCCAACAATCACCACAGTGCAGTCCTTACTTTCAAGAGTTCGCTTCCTAGAGGGGAAATAACCCTGTCGGTTACAGGGAGCGGCTACAAAGTATGACGCTATGAACTCTGGAGGCCCCAGGGACCCTTCAAAGATGTGGTCACATTTGCAAAAAACCATGAAAGAGGAATGGAGTTTGTTAGGCCGAAAAGCAGAGGAGCTGAGACAAGGGACGATTTCGCAGTTGGAAGAACAGAAACACATAAAATACATCCAGGCCGCCACCCCCCAGCCCAGTGTCACAGAGGTTTCTGCAGGAAAGTCAGGCAAAAGCCATTGCCATGTGTCCCCTGTGGGCAAAACTGCCCCTGGTTGAAAACCCCTGGGCTAGGCAAATTTTTCTTTCTCTGGTCGATGTTAATTGAAAATCTAGGAACACAGGGATACATATGGGGACTGTGGCTGCTCGGTGGGGCTCGTTGTTCTGGGAAGATGTACAGAGCCTTTGAGAGGCACCTGGGGGCCCAGCACAGAATTCAAGAGTCCTGATTCACGGCCACAAGAAAGATTCCTGGTCCCACCCTTGTCCTAGAGAGCCCTGAGCGGGTGGCCACGCAGCTCTGCGATCCCAGCATGGCACATGTTGGGTGCTATTTTTAGAACGTGAGCCTGTTTTCAGGCCTCCTGCCAAGTGAAATGCTTTCATATGGTAAACACTGGGCATTTTCACGGAAGTACTCTTTATGCATAGGACTGTCCGACTGCTTTTTTCTGCGTTTTACTTCATGGATATAAAACTTGCCATCTTTTCATTTGCTTTTTCCTTTCTCTTCCTGAAAATTTACGGCCGAGGATAAAATCAACTATGTGTCATTTTCAAATTCATCCCTTTGGAACTCAGGCATTTGGAGTGCTTCCCTTTACCCCCTTAAAGTCATTATCAGGGTTTTCCCATTTTTTTTAAACATTAACAAACAGGCGATTTTGTTTTCTTTTAAAAGAATGTTTAGCACAAGGACAGTCCAGAACTCTCTTTCCGTTCCCTCCCTCTCCTGTTGCTATTCTGGGAACGCAATCCAATCCGTCCGTAAAATGGCACAGAGATTCCAGCTGTAGACCATGCTGCTGTGGCTTGTTAACACTTTTTTACTGTTGTTGTGTTGCGATTTGTTTGTGTCTTACTGTGTTTGAGACTGGGAAGGGGACTTGCTCAAAGATAGCCTTCAGCCTTGCAGCCCGTGGTCCAGCATCCACGCCTGCACGGCTCTTGGTAACAACCCGTGCCCTTGGGGGCAGCTCATGAGCTAATTATTAGCCAGTCTATTAAAGGACCGATTTTAGCTTCACTAAATATGCATCCCAGATCCTTTCTAAACCTAACAGGAATCTCTCACATTTATTACCAGTTCCAGCATGCACCTCACCAGACTAGGAACTTTCCACAGGCTGTTTCAAATCTTTTGTGCCATAAGCTCGGGAAGCAGCTGGGCTGTTGTCCTTTTTTTACACAGAGGGACGTGATGCCCAGAGCCGGGAGCCAGGAGCGGGCTGGAGCAGAGAAGCCAGCCTCCATCTTCCTCATGACCCCGCGCCTCCCCCTGGTCCCAGCATGGGGCAATGGGAAAACTAAACTTTAAAGCCGGGGCCAGGATCGGGGTGAGGAGCACGAGACACTGGTCCTGCTTTTATTTCCCGAAGGCCTGCACCTCCTCAGAGATCAGTAATCCCGGCTTTATGCCTGGGGTTCGTAAAGTCTTTTCTGCTTCCTAGACTCTCTGAAGAACTGAAGGCCGGCTACGGACTCTCCCACCAAAAAATGTGCATATCCACACCACATTTTCCAAGCAATTACCAGAGCATCCTTGGACAACCTGAAAAACCACGGCTCAAGAGGTTTCAATGATGTCCCTGCAATACTCTTTCTCGAAGAAAAGGAAATTGCTCTTCCCCTTGGGAATTTCTCTTTTTCCCAGGGAGCAAAGCAAATAAAATGGAACAAAACAAAGCGAACACAGATAGTGAAATGCCATTATTATTTTTTCCCCCAGAAAAGCACTGATGGACCAGCCAACAAATGTTCTCATGTCCTTCTTGTCAAAATCATTAAGATCCTATTAGTTAATGATGCAGTATGGTGTAAGTGCCAACTCGGACAGAAATATGCTCATCTCATGGAGGAGGAGGCTCAGACCTTCCTCGGCCCAACTCTGCTCTCTTCCCTCTTGCTCTGTGTGATAGAAACAAGGTCGTGCAGCGAGGCTCTGGGGGAGCGTGTGGAGCACGAGCGAGCCTCCAAGCTCCTCGAAGCTCTCTGGCTGCAGCTCTCCACGCTGCGAGCCGTACCCGGCACCCAGCACAGACAGAATACATCTAACCCCAGCCACCACACAGGCGAGAGGACAAGTTGAAAGCTGCCCTGTTTCTGGAGCATATTTGACACTTGGAGTTCGGCCTCGCCGCGGCGCACCCATCCCGTCGCCTCTACGAGCCTGGGCGGAGCCACCACCACCGAGGGTCGACAAACAACCGCTAGTTCCTCTCCCTCCACTCTGAGCTCCGACCAGAGGGGCTTTCGACTGCCCCCCATCCCTGCGCAGGGCTTACATGGTCCGTTCACTCGAGCCCCCACACATCTGCTCTGGGCTGACTGTGCACTGCCTCCCCTAATCCTACATGTGCCTCGTGTCCTCACCTCCTCCGCCTCCTAGAGGCCACGGCAGCCCAGGAACGGTATCGGACAATTTCTGAACAACACTCACACAGGGGCTTGGGGCGTCCGTGATTCAAATACCAAAGCCACGGTTCTATGGAGACATCGACCATGCGAACTGCTGCTTTCCACATCGCTAGTCATGCAGGGCTTCCCGGGGAGCTCTCTCCCTGCCTCTAGCCAATCTACAGCATGGGTGATAGGCCTCGGTGGAATCCTTCCAAATGTTCAGGGCTTAAAAGAATGCAGCACCTACCGCCTTACAATCTAATTTCCTAGTTTCCCCTCATACCTCCCCGGGACCTTCCCACTCCAGAGCCTCTACTCCGACCTGAGATGGCTGCGGGGGCTACGCCTTCGCCCGTGACCCCTAACCACGTCACAGACGCAACCCTCTCCTCCTCTTTCCCCAGCCGCTTTAAGGTTTGGTCACTAGACCTTCATTTTGATTCAAGGTTTAGGTTGAGTGTAGAAGAACTTGCAATCTCGTGCCTCCCTGTACAACCTTGCCGTTCCCAGGATACTGTCATATTCTTTAGATAAACTCGTCTTCTTAACCCCCGGGCAGTGCCGGCTGAAGAGTCTGTATCCTCCAAGTTCAGAGAAGGAAACCCAGGTTTCGGGAGGCTAATAGATTTCTCCAGGAACACGCGGTCAGTTAGTTGTAAAGCTACTGAGTGCTCTCAACCAGGGGCGACTCTACCCTCCCTCCAACCCCTCACAGGGTACTCGAGAATGTCGAGAGATGCTTTTGGTTGTCACAGCTGGGGCGTGGTGGGGAGTGTTTAGTAAGGGCCCTAAAATGCTGCTAAAATATCCCAGAACACACACTGCGGACCCTACAGTTACTTGGTCCTAAAGAGCAATCATACCGAGGCTGGAAAACCTCCAACTAGACCCTCTGTGGGTTTTTTTCCCCTAATTCCTAGTCTAGATTCCCGCTCTTAGGCTCTTAGTAAGCCAGACAAGTTTGGGTTTGAGCCACAGCTGTGATTTACTGGTCACTGAATGGCCCCGCCCACTATTCAATAAGACAACATTGTGTGAATTTAACAAGGAGCCCCTCCCTCCACATTTTCTCCTGCCATCTTCTGGGGTCCTGTCCTGCCTGCTCTGCAAATCTACAGTGCCGATGGCGTCCAGGGCACCTCCCCCAGAGTTGTGTCCCTGTGGGACCCTGGGGGAGTTACTTAACCCCTCTAGACCTCAGATTCCGCCTCTGAAACACGGGGGCAGCGACAGCGGCCTGGTGCGGCGAGGACTGACCATAACGTATGAAGCCTCCGGCATGCAGCAGGCATGAGGTCAGAGAGAGAGATGACAGCTAGAGTGCCAGCAGGCCAAGGGGCGTCGGCACCCAGCCCGGAATCTTTCCTTCCTTTGGGCCCAGGTGAAGGAGTCTCATTCAGCATTTGGACCGAGAGAGTGTCTGCAAAGGGTTCTAAAAGAGCAAAAGTGGCTCTGTGCCATATTCTTCTTCGCCTGAGACCCGACCGACTGCTCCCATCTTACTGCAGGAACATCAGAGAAGGGGTTAGCCCGCCCATGGACTGGCCTCCGCCCAGTGACTAGGCAGACGGTTCCCCAGCTGCTGTTCTGTCTGTAGCTGATAAGGGAGGACGCCGAGACTGCTACTTAACGCTTACGGGAATTACAGATATCCCCGGGAGAGCGGTGTCTGTTAAAATGTGGGTGCCGCATTATGAAGCCTGAAGCCAGCGGAGGGTTCAGTAATTACAACTACGATAGAGAGACATGGCTAACTCAGCAAAGTTCCATTCTCACACCAACAGCAAGGATGACGGTAAGAAATGCAGAACTGCCTTTCTGGATCAAAGTGGAAAAAAATATGTATGACCAGGACTTATCAAAGAAATTTGATAAATATAGAAGAGAATCCACCATAGGGCTGAGTTCTGCTTAACGAGGATTGAAAAGAAAAGGTTCGGTGGTGAAATAAGTTTGGAATGTCTTTGGCCTCTTCGTGTTTGATCTGGAATGAGTGTTAGCACAGGAAAGGGTCTGAGATCACCTGGGGAACCCGAAGTCAAGGAGAAGTATGACTGCATCGTATCAAAAAGGGAAACAGATTCACCTTGTTAAGGTGAAGATTGAACAGGTTGCTTGTTAACTGGTCACCTACAATTGAGGCCAACATCTCCTTTGTCCAAGGGTGAAACCCAAAGCCACCTTGAAGCATATGGGCACGACCAAAGAGAACCAGAACCCAGAACCTCAGATGGGCAGGAGGTGGGGTCACCCTAGGGCCCGAGTGGGGACCAGGTTCAAGAACATCCCAGGAGGGCCCATGGGACTGTGCAGAACCTGTCTAGTAGCTGACATGCTGCAGCATCGAGATGCATGGCGATGGCAGATCAGACCTTCTAGTTCCTTCTAGTTCCTTCTCCACCTGGTTTGGAAGCAGGACTGACTCTCCATGGCTTTCAGCCAGTCGATTTTGGAAGAAGGGTTTAAGGAGAGAAAGAACCTCTTAGAAGGAGGATACTGCACCTTTAGCCATGGGGCAGATGGGAGCTTGAGGGACAAACTGGAAGAATAACAAGGTGACATCACAGCTGGGCTCCAAGTTAAGGAAGCAGATCAAACTAATGGCAAGAACAGCAATCTCCCTCCACCCACATTACTCCATTTTTTCCTGATTGTAAACACTCCGTAGCTCGTTGCTTGTCTTCTTCACACAAATGGAAATTCAAGGTCTTGCATGAAGCATCATCAGGGAAAATGGCAGCCTTGTTTAGAAGCACTCTGGAAACATGGGACATCAATGGCCTATGTGCTCTTAGGAACTGTCCCTCCCGAGGAAAGCCTGCACTAGTTCTCCTTCTACATCAATAGCTGGGTGAGGAAAGGGCAGGTGTCATTTCCTCCAGGTGAAACAGATCATCAAATTGATGGCCCACTCTTCTCCAACCGGAAAAAGGAGGAGTCAACACAGCATCTAGGGCCGCCGGGGGCACGTCATACCTCTTGGCCATCCTTGCCGACGTTGTCATTGGCATGCCTGGCCACCATGGAGAGGAACTGGAGGAGGCGGTGGAGGGTGTCGCAGTTACAGGGAGGGAGAAGGTAGATGAGGAGCTGCAAGGTCCCCAGCTGTTCCTCTGGTTCCAACACTAAGCAAGGCAAAAGGAGGCTTTCTGGGTAAGTTACAGGGGGAACTCCCACCATTCAAGTCCCGAGAAGAGGCCCCTCTCAACCCCTTTCTAGAAAAGGATGAGCCCGGCCAGTCACGTTCCACTCCACCCATTCTCCTGTTGACTTAGCAATTTAGCACAGGGTCTTATGAAGGACAAAGATAAAGTAGACCTGGGGAAGTGAAACATCTAGAGCGAGCATTATCATCCCGGGGAAGAAAGGTAGCTTCCATTCCCTTACTTTCTTCTCCTTCCCTTCCCTGGTATTACTCATCATTTACTTCGTGGACTGCAGTCTTCCATTTTTGGTAAGTATTTACTAACAATGACTTGGAGTTGGTGAACATTCTAAAAATTGAGTTTATAGCAGATCTGAGGCCCTTTTCTGTTGAGCAATCCACAAGGAACTTTTTGTTGACAATAACCAAAGACAGGGCACAATGACAGTGTCTTCACTCCCTTCCACGATCCTGTTCTGATTGTGGCATCGGAGGAAGAAAAATATGGAGGCTGTCACAGCTCTGGCCTGTTGCTCCTCCCCCTCGTCCTCCTTTTCTCCTCCATGCGATCTGGATCTATGCCATCTTGCTTTCCCTGGAATGTTGCCTGCCCCCTTTTCTCACCCTGGGTTCCTGTGGCTCCCTCCTTCCTTGTACCAGAAATGCAAACTCATTTTTAGGCACAGATTCAATGTGAACTCTTGCTGTTCCTCCAAAGCATCAATTTACAGCACTTTCTACTGGGATGGGGTCATCTGAAAGCATCCCAAATTCTTCTTCGTTTTATGACAACTTTCTTCTGGCTAATTCTCCCCAGGGTAAATCTCAGAAAATTCCCCAAATAGCCCACTCATTAGAGACCAATAATAAGAAGCAAAAAAAGTCATCGGGAAACCCATGCATAAGGTCCCACGAGTGAGTCGGACATCCCAGTAAATCCCTGGACATGTTCTTGCAAATGGCCATGTTACGCACAGAGAGTGTTGATGAAGGCTGTGTACAGCTCCCTGGTGAGAAGGGGGTCCGGCATGTCCCTCAGGAACTCCTTCAGCAACGCAGCCACATCGTGAACGCTGTGCTCTTCCTCCAGAGAGACATCGACCCCACGGTCAAATTCCTCACGTAACTGGAAAAACAATGGTTCAAATGGTGGTCTTATGGCATCATGCCTCAACGTTCAGGGCTCAGCAAATGAAGCGTGGGGATACGCAGTATCTGGTCTTAAGCTTACATGGGCACCAGAAGGGAGAAGAAAACAACATGTTGCCTTGATCTACAGAGTCTAGGCAATCCAGCCATGAATATATTTTCATATATATATATATATATATATGCGTTATGCACATTATTAAATAAATGCATTATTAAATAAAAGTATCTGTAGGTTTACTGTTAATGATGCAAGCAGAAGGGCTGGGGAATGACATCCAGAAGGTTGGGAGGAAAGGGCTGAGGGGGTTAGGTCAAGGGTGAATGTGGGAGGGTGGAATTCATCTATCATACAGCAGTTCTGCATGTCAGTGATCCTACCAGGTTGGAATGTTGACATTTTACAGAAACATTCAACAAGAAAGCAAGGTTTTTTTGCTGCAAATGATGAAATTAAAAACGCTGATAAGCCATTTGTGACTAAGGCTCAAAAGATGACAATTACTAAATAAAAGCTGCCTTAGATTTGTCAAAGTAGCCTTTTTAACAATCCCCAAAGGGATTCCCTGCCTTAACCATTAGCCGAGGTTCATTAGCGCTGACGACAACATGAAAACACAACAGCAAGAGGGAGTCGTGACTCTACGGCCGACTTCCATGACCGACAGCTCAACTTCTCTGTATTGTTTTCCGCTGTAGAAATAATTCCGTGAGTTCCTGAATCTCCTCTATGCAATAAGCTTCTGTAAGAATTTATTGGTTCAATTACTCATGCATCCATCCCTTCAATTTCCGGTGTCCCGGGCCAACATCTAGGCTCTCAAAGTGCGCTAGGGAACATAGAGGCATAGAGCTCTCAGGCTGCCAGAGAGACGGGTGAGCACCTGGTAATCCCACAGACAACTGATGAGTGCTTAACACTGGCGCCAGCGTTCAGAATAAAAAGTGTAGGTGCTAAGAAGTGATATTCAAGATTAAAATGGTGAGTTAGGGCATATTTTACCCTAGGAATCGAAGTCTCCATAACCACCAATTATATTTTGATTGGATAATCCTTAAATACATCTCTATCCAAAGGTTTTCTTTCCCTTTGGTGGATCTAGATATAACAGGAGCAGTTTCTGACAGTAGACACCTCGCCGCCTGGTGAGAGGAGCTGCTACTGTGCCGAGCTGCCCCCGGATCCCAGGCCTCCCCCTCGGCTCTACTCCTTCCTGTGATCATTCAAACCCGGCACGGTTCTCTCCCGAGCCCACACATGCGCAGAAAGAACGGACCGTGGAAAGAGGCCTGATGTAAATTGTGGGGTCTTGAGTTTAACACTGATCTTGGACAGAACCCGGGGTAAGCTGTGGAATCTTGAATTAAGTTTCTTCATTTCTCTACGCCTCAAAAGAAGTGGGCAAAGGGGCCCCTCTCACAGCTGGTGGGTAGAGTCGGTAAGATAATGTCTTGAAAATATTCTTCTGCTCTGCTCAGCTGAGAGGGCCCCAGGATGTCATCATGCTACCTTCTTTCTTGCAAGCCCTGTGGCAAAATGTTCAATGTTCTACCGTCCCTTATGTGACCACTGAAAATAAAGGCAACCCACCAAATAAACAGAAAAAGGACTCCTTTTGGAAACCCCTTTTATCTTGACAGAAAAGAAGTATCAGGGGGCATTGATTTCAGTTAGTTTCAGTACTATGAACAAATATTCCTTCAGCTTCATCAGCTACAAATTATTTTCATTTGGCTTCATTTTTGGGACCAACAGAGGAAACATCACGTTTTAATTTTCTTTTAGCCCACAAACGAATTCTTTTTTCAAAGGGTGGTCTGCCTTCTGCGAAGCCCTCATGAACACAATCACCTGCCCACTCACAGGAACCTCTGCCCAGAGGTCTAGCATCAAACTTCTGTTGCGAGAATGTTGTCCAGTGTTGAAGGAGACCCAGGGGCACAGTTGCCAGGTGAATAATGAGTTGGGGGGCGGGGGTCAGTGGTTCCACGGAAATGTAATAAGAATGATTTCTTTTTGAGAAAGTAAAAGTACAAACACAGCATCTTATATGAAGGAAATGTTAAGGGTATCATTTACATTGCATTTTAGCAAAAACAAGTGCTAGACAACTGTCTTCTATTTATTATCCCTTCCTGATCAGGTGCTCTCTGATTCGCCTGCTTTTATAGTTGTTTACAAATCAGTTTTGATTTCAAGGGTTTGATCCTAACTCCATCACAACCTTTCTGAGCTTCTGAGTTGTTGCCTTTTACCTCTTGGGAGTCAAGTATACTGTCATTGGTGGGAGGATATGGAAGAGGTACTCTGAAATGAATCTGCAGAAGCTGGAACTTTGTGCCAGGTAATTCAATTGAAAGTCAAGTGAAACGTGCAAGATAGTCTTCAATTTTCACTTACTTGTCTCACTCTCTTTTTTGAGCTTCCAACACGGAATATCCCCACCGTCTGGAGGCCTGCAAAGAAGCAAACAAAATCAACAGTCTGGTTCTATGGCTTCCAACTAGAGGAAATCACTGTGGACATAGAACAGAATGCCAGCAGCATGCACGAACGCTTGCTTAGTTATCCCCCATTAGCTTCTGCAGGTACCTGAAGCTTAGCCCTATAAGCACCAGGGGCACGCCACATTAAACGTTTTTGATGAGAAATTTTCATGGGATACTATGTATTTCCACATCTACTCCATATGAGAAAAGTACTATTTTCTTCATCATTCAGAATAATTACTTAAACATGCATTTTATATGAAGTCTTAGTTCTTTATCGATGTTAAAAATATGTATTTCTTGTTTCACTGGTTATCATTAAAACAAGTACTGGGGCGCCTGGGTGGCTCATTTGGTTAAGCGACTGCCTTCGGCTCAGGTCATAACTCCGGACACTGGGGATCGAGTCCCACATCGGCTTCCTGCTCGGCGGGAAGCCTTCTTCTCCTTCTCTCACTCCCCCTGCTTGTATTCCTTCTCTAGCTGTGTTTCTCTCTGTCAAATAAATAAAATCTTAAAAAAAAACAAAACAAGTATTTATTTAAGAAAATCTACAAAATGAAGAAAATGTAAAAGATAACATGTTTTTAAAAAGACCTAATGCAGAAATAACCACTCTTAATGTTTTATTTCTTTCCAGTCTTTTCTCCAGGTATGTCTGTGCATGTGTGTATTTTTCTTTTTACATAGTTGAGCCAGAGTTTTCTCTGATTTGCGGGGGGTGGGGGGCGGCGGTGCAGGTGCAGAATACTTCCTAAGAAGTATTAAGTACTTTCTTCCTTTGGGGGCACAGAATGTCCGAACAGGTCTCCTTTTCCTATGGGAAATGACTGAGCTGCCATTAATCATCACCACTGATGATCATCTCCTATATTTATTTTTTCATTGGTGGCTCATTTTCTCTTCCTTTGAGATAATCAGGTATGAATGGGCGATGCTGGTTTGGAGCCGCCAATAGACATTCCGTAGCCACATGAAGAGAGATGGCCTGAGAGCAAAGCCAGCAAACAGACTCATGCTCTCCTAGCATCATTTGAATCCTCGCTCCAGCTGTGCCTCAATCTTGATATAATACTGAGACTTCCAGTACGTAAATAGGATTTTTGGGGGGGGAGTGCTTTGCTTAATCTAATTTTATCTGGGTTCCTCTCTCTTGCCACTGAAAGAGGCCAGACTAGCACAATATATCATTAAATTGGAAAGAATTACAATCTTTATAGCATCATTCCTTTTTAGCCAGTACGAAAGTCAACATCTTAATTTGTTTAAATCACGTTTTCGTTCTCTTTGTAGAACTTTGCAGTTTTCTTTGTTCCTTGCTTCTTACAGATATACTGGGTAAATTTTTGCTATTGATATGAATGAATTATTTTATTGTTAGAGTATATATCTGATTATTGATCTTACATAGGAAATAGATATCTTTTTGTTTATTTATTTTATGGTCTTGCCACATCACGTATTAAGTATAATCCTTTTTGGATTGGATTTCCGGGACTTTTTGGTTAGAAAAGATAGCATCGATAATTGCAAACTCATTTATAAATATAATTATAAATCCACCAACCCTACTTATCAGTTCTAGAGCTTATAAGTGATATCCTACACTTCTGGAATAATTTGAGAGGCTAAACCTTGCTGATCTGCGAAATCACATGCTGGCGCTCGCCCTTGGGTAGGATTTTGCTCTGCATCTGTTTTCGAAAGACTGCCATACCTTCTCATTTTGTCTTCCTCACAAGTAAGGCGAACCCCTAGCCTAATCTATTGCGTCTACCTCGCTGGGAGCTTGCGAACAGGATAACTGAGCTATTTAGAATCACTCCACAATTGCACTTTTTCACCTGCAAAGGGAGCATAATGAGTATCCGTCTGAATAGTTATGCAATGATTGAATTAATTAATGCATACAGAGTTCTTTGAATCTTATCTTGCATCTATTATAAAGAGAGAAACAGACCCTGCACAAGAGAGACAACTTTAATAGCAGGTGTTAGCAATTTTAATTTTGGCTGCATTTATTTCCTTAATTTTTTCATGGTTTCTGAAGTGTTGAATTTTCTACAGAAGCGAAATAGTGAAAGGGCATTTCCTACACGAGCAGGAATATTCATTAGGCTGAATTCCTCCAGCCTCTTCAGAAATGCCCACTTCGATGACATTATTTTCCTCAATTAGAGTGCTTTCTCGCTCAGCAAAAATGACTATAATTGAAAAAATAACGAGTTAGTGATGGAGTGCTGTAATTCCTATGTATCTCAATTGGTTAGAATCTGTTTCAAGTTTTTAAAATACGTCTTGTTTGCTTGTTTGTTTCTAGGGAGAGCAACTGACAGCTTTCAGAAAGCCAATGCCATTGTCTCCATGAGCTATATGGTGCTTTTCCCCAAAGAGAAGATACAGTCTAGGGATTGAGTAACCTTGACTTCAGAGAGTCACTGAGAAAAACAGGCGTACATCCAAAATGGCCTTGACCTGGCAGAGAGGGGCGTGACTTTGCTGTGGTCTCTCCTTTTCATCAGAAACGGGAATGGAAACGTGACCCCAGCGCACCTGGATCTCAAGCTTAGGGAATTCAAGTAAAGAGGGCAGGCAGAATAAGCAGGACGCCCCACCCTAAAATCAGCCCAAATCCCAGAAATATAATAGGGCTCGAGTCTCCATTATATTGTCTGGTTTTGTTGTTCTTGGTGGTGGTGTGTTCTGTTTTGTTTTCTTTTTGTTTGTTTTAATTTGTGCTTCTGGGAAACGGAGGCTGCTTAAGGCATCTTGAGCTAATAGTACAGAAAGCATCTCGGTGACATGTAAGCGGGGAAGGATGCTATACGCAGATGGGGTAACGGTCCAAGACCAATTATGGAGGGAATGAAAAGATCTTTGACAAATGTTTATAAGGTTACGGTGACTCGGACTCTCTCCTACACCTTCCCCAAATGGGCAAATAAAGTCTTAAGAAAGAATTGTTTTTGAGGCTTGCTCTTTTTTCATTGGTTTCAAGTGACCAGGATGAATGTCCATTTGCATTTGAATATGTCTTGTATTTTTCTGGAGCTAAACACCATGGAAACCAGAAGCAGAATCAGGTCCTTGAAAGGATAATCTTCTTTCTTTTAGGCCCTACACTGCATGTCAGCCATGCCAAAATAAGAAAGAACTGTCCAGTTTTTTAGTAAGTTTCAAGGAAATGCTATTTTACAAATTATAATTCACGGAAATTCATTTTTGAAAAAGAAAAGAGACACACCAAGTTTTCTTTCACATAAAGAGTTACTCAGCCTGGCACTGGGTTTTTGCAGGATTGGAGTAGAATTTTCTCGCTGAGGACTCTTTAAACTGCTTACAGTTCACACTCTACATTCTTTATAGGGCAAAACTATAATTATAAAAGTAGGAGTCTCTTTTTCCACTTTGCAGTGAAATTCAGGCTGAATTTACATTATTTGCAGTATTGAACACTTTGTTGCTTAGCTATTTTAAAAAATAATTCTGTGCAAGAATATTTATTGAACACCTACACTGTATTAATCATGATACTAAGTGTTAGGAATTCCAAATGACTGAGGCATTTCCTTAATGCCCAGTGTGCTTTCCCAGAAGAGACAGATAGATACACACAAACACACGGGTACATATAAAAATTTTGTACAGAGGGGTGCCTGGGTGTCACAGTCAGTGGAGCGCCTGACTCTTGGTTTTGGGTCAGGTCGTGATCTCCCCGTGTGGGGTTCCAGGCTCAGTGGGGTGTCTGCTTGGGCTTCTCTCCCTCTCACCCTTCCCCCTCTCATGCTCTCGCTCTTTCTCGAATAAATAAATCTTTACAAAAATTTTGTGTAGACAAATAAGGCTTCAATATGTAGTAATTTTGTTAAGTCATCCATATGTTATCCAGTGATTAAGACATTTAGATATCTCCTTAATAATTTTTTACAAAATCCCACTTATACTAGAAAAAAATGAGATGAGAATATCAACAGTACTTATGTCTCCATGATAGCCTCAGAATTTTCTTCGCTTTTCTGTTTTTTTTCCCTTTATTACAATGATTGTATTATTTTATAAGAAAAAAGCAATTAACTTTTCTCGTGTTCATAAAATGCAGGCTAACACTACAGACAACACATTCATGTTATGGAAATGGCAGTTTGATGAGCCAAAAGTCTACATTTCAGAACAATTTTTAAAGAAGTATATTTTTAGGGGCGCCTGGGTGGCTCAGTCGGTTAAGCGTCTGCCTTCGGCTCAGGACATGATCCCGGAGTCCCGGGATCGAGCCCCACATCGGGCTCCCTGCTCCCCAAGAAGCCTTCCTATCCCTCTCTCACTCCCCCTGCTGGTGTTCCCTCTCTGGCTGAGTTTCTCTCTGTCAAATAAATGAATGAGATCTTTTTAAAAAAAAAGTATATTTTTAGGTCGGCACAGTAATTGGAATAGAGTTGTTAAAGGGTCACTGTGAAGAAGTCTGAAGTGGACATGTTTCCACAAAAAAGCAAATAGCGATATAGAAAGTTGTTGTCAAGCACCATCTATTTTCTACTCACTTCAAGAATGGTTTGCAAATCTTCTTTTAAAAAGATTTTATTTATTTAACAGAGAGAGAGACACAGTGAGAGAGAGAGGACACAAGCAGGGGGAGTAGGAGAGGGAGAACAGGGCTTCCCATGGAGCAGAGAGCCCGATGTGGGGCTCGATCCCAGGACCCTGGGATCATGACCTGAGCCGAAGGCAGGTGCCCAATGACTGAGCCACTCAGGGGCCCCTGGACTCTTATTTTTCTAAAGGAAGCCTCGCTAGTAATGTCAATGCATAAAGAAAGATAAAAGTGGCTGGGCTCTGTTTGAAGGGAGGCTTGGGGACACACCCAGGCCAACAGATCGTGGCCTCCAGGCTCACATCTGAGGACCCTTGGGTGCTAGGTGGCCTGAACACCATCAAGTTGTTTTTTGTCCCCCACAACCTTGTTTAGCTCAGTACTCTCTAAAGCAAACACTCAGATCTGTAAACTTTGTTCGCAAAGGAAATTTCAGCCCAGAGTCTGAGCAAATGAACAAAGCATTGAACTTGGGTGCTTAAATCCATGAAGCCTGAATAAATGAGAGTCTCTCATACTCGATCACCGACAGACAAGTCTGCTTACCATGTTTTTCTAGATGCTGACAGCAGCTGTCCACCAGCCTGGGGACCTGTCTGTAAATGGGATTCAGACTGAGTTTCTTATCTCTGGCTTTTTCTTTTTTACTCTGAGCCTCGGCAGGCAAGGAGAGTTGCAAAGCTTCTAGCAGTCGAGACTGATTGTCATCAAGATCTGTGATAGAATCCACTGACATCGCGCCCTGCAAGTCATACACAGACGTGAATGAAGAGCGTGGATGGAGAAAACAAGATGCTAGCCAACAACGCTTTTGCCCAGGACTGCACGTCACCCCTGAAATTATGCCGCTTCATTCAATCGTGCTGTGTGTACATTAAAAGGAAAATGGCCAATGCCTCTCAAAACAGTCAGGAAACTACCACAACAGGGTAGGGGAGTGGCAGTTCCAACATTCCACAAACAATATTTGCCAAATGGAAGACGGGAGAGCGCAGCCATAGAGCTGTTGTATTTTGACCCAACCGCTTCATTTCTTGAAACAAGAAAAAAAATCGCATGCTCGATGAATGAGGTGAAGTCAGAGAAGCCTCGTGAATAAAAAGCAAACATCTCAACTGTGACTCGAGGAAGCAGATTTTTAACATCGAATTCCACGGAACCGTCCTGGCTGGGCTTCCCCCAGAAGTGGCACAGAGAACTCGTTATCAGGGGCGTGGTTCTGGGAGACCCTTCACCCACTGCCCTCCCTCCCCTTCTTTGCCCCCCCACACCCTACAGCTGTCTCTCAAGACCACATCCCTTGGCCATCAGAGCGCCCTTCGCAGGGCTGAGGGGCTGGCGGGTGGAGGAGGGCTCTCGCATGCTGGGCCTGGTAAAGGCGAGTGGGGGGAGCAGGGCACCGGCCACGTCTGCACGGCCACCTCCCTACCCCCGGCTGATGAAGCAGAGACGAAGGGGCTTGCTGCTCCTATCCTAGCGAGGCCTGCACAGAGGAGAGGGCATCTGCGAGGCCCGCTGCCTGGGCCTCAGATTTCCAGAAAGCTCACATGCAGAGTTTGGGTGTTACGGCCTTCTGACATGCAGTCTGAGAGACGATGATAAGACTACAAGCACAGTTCCATCATGTCCATTTTAAATATCCTGGGAAGTCATCATTTCTATGCTTTTAAACAGCCAATGCCTTGAAAAACAGCAGTGACTCAGGTAACCCCTTTTATTGGAGAGGTCGTGAATGTGGATTTTAAGTGGGAAGCATCTGGGGTTTTGACTAGGGCAGCAGTGAGGAGCTGCAGGCGGCAAAGATTTGGGGGTCTCCAGGCAAAAGGGAAAGGAGAGAAGATCTCCCAGTGACCTAGGAGATTTTAGGAGATGCTTATCAACTGACTCAGCCCATCATCAACCAGTTTGCCTGAGAACTCAGCTTTCCTGGATTGAAACAGGAACTCTGAAACAAGAAATATCACAGTGCCTGGAACATAGCACTCACTTAATACCTTGTACCGTGTTCTTATGGGTATTGATTTGAAGGAGAACATATGCACCCTCTCTCTCTCTCTCTCTCTCTCTCTCTCTATATATATATATATATATATATATATATATATATGTGATATATGATATGATAGATCAGATATATGGTATATGATATATAATATGTATGTAGGTTTCTTGTGAAAAAAAGTTCCATTGATAAAAAAAATATCTCATCACTTATGAAGACGGGCAGCCAGGTCGCCGGGGGCGGGGGGGGCAGCAGTGGTTCTCGGACTAGAGATGAAGAGGGCAACAAAACCATCGGGCCCCCACCCTCAAGCCTCAGAGTCTCAAGGGCAAGTCTGTAGAAGGATAGAAGATTACTCTAGAGCACGATCAACAGTGATGGAGAATGTTCGGGGCATCATGGGGCACACACTTGGGGAACCAAGGAGGGGCACCCAGCAGCTTCGAGAGTGGTCGGGAAAAGGCTGTGAGGCCGTGTCATGTGCCACTGAACGGGGTCGTGGACAGATCCCCGGACTCCATTTCCAGTTTTCACAAGAGCAGAGACTCGGGCATAACCTCGTAATGCTTCGGTTGTTCTAGCGGGAGTGTCAGAGAAAGTACTGGTCAACTCACCCTCCTCCTGGCCCGAGGAGCCGGTTCCGGGGTGTTCGGGGACGTGGACTCATTTGGTGTTTCCGAGGTGGAGCTGAGAGATGAGTTACTGCTTGAGAGTTCTTTGTTTTGTCTTTTATTTCCAAATGGGAGGAGGGAAGCCACAAAATCAGACGCATCCTTCTGCTCGTCCCTCTGCGAGTCCTGCTTGAGTTTATAGGCCCGGTCGTTTGCAATGACTTGGGATAAGGGCATTCCAAATGCCTGCGGGACGAATTCTGGAATCAAAAAAAAAAACAAAACAAAAACAAAACACTTTCAGACATGGCTGGGCCAGCGAAGGCTCTCACTCACGCTTCAGACCCAAGGGCGGCCGTCTGACTGTTTCCTGTAGAATTAATTCTTTAATCAAAATACAGGGAGGACTTTCATGCACATCACACTGGCCAGTCTGTCTAAAGCACATGGGTTTTTAGAAATCTAGGCATCTAGTTTTTTCCACCTGCTTCTCAAGTATGTTTCAAAGAAAATAACTTCATGGAGAAATGTGACATTTTACAAAATCAAAACTTTGATTTATGTGTCTCAAGAGCCCCCAGAACCTACAAGGCACAAGAGGGCTGCGTGCACCCGTTCATTCTGCAGGGACTCACGGAAAAGCTACCACGATGGGAGCACCAAACTTAAAAAAGGTGTCGTGCTCGCTCTTGAAGGGTCCAGAGTAAGGGGCGGGTGGGGCAGCGGGAGTCGGATATGTAAGTCACGCAGGTGTCTGTCAGGTGCTCCAGTGGAGAGCTGCATGAAGTTCAATGACGTGGATACGCTTTGGGGTTCCCAGTAAAAGAGCCAGATATGTGAGTGAGGACCCGAGAGGCAAGGGAGCAGCTCAGGGGCAGTCTGCTTTTTCCCTCCGTGTCCCTTGTCCTCACAGGCTGCCTCCAGTTGCTGGGCTGGGACTCTTACATTCCTGACCCATCCACTCAAGCCATTCTGCTCGGCCCCAGGCAGTAGACTCTCACCCCTATATGACCCATGAAGGGCTCAAGACAAAATGTGTTAGAGCCTCTAGGAAGGACAGTTTGGGGGAAGGAGCATAATGCAGAAATCTACCACTTTATTTGCAGCCGGACACACAGTTGCTTTCTGGATCGTTGCCATAAATCCATGTGCACACACATACGTTGTAAGCACACTGACCCTGAGGGCCTGCCATCTCTTGGGCACTAGTTTAGATTTGCCGAAAAGCATTCATAAAGTAAGTAAATGCATCATTTCTTTAAGACTCAAAATTACATCTCCTAGCAGCAGAATATGGGAGTCTAGCCTCTCCCTTGTTTTTATAACCCCTATGAATAAAACCAGAATGATCAAGGGAAAACAATTCTAAGGGTTGTTGGTTCTTTGGAAGAAAAGGCTAACTTTAAATCAGGAGGAAAGAGGCTTTAAAAGGCTTTTCTCCTTGGTCCATGGCAACATTTCACCCCTGCTGGGCTAACGGCCAGGCCTACGTTAAAAGCAGAAATGGCACGTAGGGAGTCTGCACCTTCGGTTCCAGCAAAACACGCAGTCTGTTTTGAAGTGACAAATCAAAATGTTGGCATTTGGGGATTTTCAGAAGATGCCTACCATTCTTGATTCACAAACTAGGTGGCATACAGCAATAATGCAAACAAAAATTTCGGCTTGTTTTGAGCCATCGGTGTAGATGGTGTAACAAGATTCGATACCCACTATTGATAAAAGGCCACCTCCTCTATTGGCACAATTAGAATAGCAGACCACGAGCCGTGCACGTATGAGGTAAATCAGTGCTGTCTTGTCTACGGGAATAAGCAAAGAGTCTTGCTTCAGAAAACCCGGGGAGAGTCTAGAAACATGCGGGCGCCCAGGCTATGGGACAGCTATGGGAAATATGCAAAAACTGGGGGTGGGGGGCGAACACAGCAGAAAGGACAACGATAAATGTATCGAGCGACACGTGTTTGCTCACATAGGCACGATCTCTGCAGGGATTTCGTAAGCAATGTTTGGCCATGTGAAGAAAGCCAACTGGACTCATTTAGAATTTCTAATATCCCTACGAAAAGAAGAAAACCAGTTTCCTTTGGTATCTGTCATTCTCAGTGTCTCAAAGTCTGCCACTCTCCTTGCAAATTGGAATAACTGAACACGAATTAAACAGATGGGATACATGAAGTCATTCTTCCCGATCTTTCTTTCTCTTTGATTCTCACTCAAGAGATGACCTGCTAACAGATTTTTATTTTTCCCTAGTAGGCTTTCTTTCCTGGCTGAGTTTATTTATTCTTTTGGGGATAGAGTTTTGATGTGGTCTCTTGTTTCTTGTTGCTTTTCTCTTGAGAACCCTTACAAGCTTCATAACGGAGGCCTCTCTATGCCCTCAACTTGTGTCGCCGTGTCTAGACTCTGGAAAAGTCTAGGCAGGATTCCTTGAATGTGACTGCTTCTCAAAACCTGGCTATTGTGAAATTGAGAACATATCACAAGTCTATTTAGCAAAACCCTCCTCATGTGTAAATAAAATGTTGGGCACACATGCTTATCTGTGGGTTCAAAGCTCTTCTCTCAGGGGGAAAAAGCCCTGGAGACTCTGTGTTGATAGTGGCAAATGCAGTTGATAATGGGCTTTTAAAACCAGATGGACATTTCCCAAGACTCGGTGTTCTGGGGCCAGGGACAGTGTGTCCCATGTTCTAATCTACAGTACGTGGTCACCAGTGAGACTGCTTCCTCCGCTGTGCTCCGTAGCAGCACCTGTGAACGGCAGGGTCAGGAGGGGGCGTGCCATTCCCTGCCCTCTACTTCCATTTCCAGATCCGCACCTTCCCACCATGTGGCACAAACCTGGTCCCATCCTGGCCCTTGTCCTCCCCAGATGGGATTCACCTTGAGAACCAGGCTTCCTCCCTTCACTCTTGTCTTACTCCCTTCTCCCAAGTTTGTCTTCCGCACGCAGGGTGGCGATCTCCTGAAACACACCATTAGGAGGCGCCCTCCTTAAAGCACTTTGATGGCGTCTCAATGTTCTTAGCATACAGACCAAACACCGTGCGGGGCCCCCTCCTATTCTCTCCTGGGATCACACACCCTGGGGTTCTCTTGCCTCCAGTAATAGCACTCAAAGACGGCTTTCGATACATTCTTGATTTGTTGCCTGCTATTTTTTATTAATTTTTATTTTCTCCATCACCCAGCCACCCTATCCCTCCCCCCACCCCCCAGCAACCCTCAGTTTGTTTCCTGAGATTAAGAGTCTCTTACGGTTTGTCTCCCTCTCTGGTCCCATCTTGTTCCATTTTTTTTCCCTCCCTACCTCCTATGACACCCCGCCCTGCCTCCCAATTTCCTCGTATCAGAGAGATCATATGATAATTGTCTTTCTCTGATTGACTTATTTCACTCAGCATAATACCTTCCAGTTCCATCCATGCCATTGCAAATGGCAGGATTTCATTCTTTTTGAGGGCTGCATAGTATTCCATTGTATATAGATACACCACATCTTCTTTATCCATTCATCTGTTGATGGACATGTAGGTTCTTTCCATAGTTTGTGTTGTCTGCTATTTAATGTGATGCAAAATAAAGTTGTATCAACTATTCCTATCGAGCACTATGTCATAGCTGGTGTATACGAACATACTTGGACACTATTTCAGTCTAAAGAAAGGTGCCAAACCTGAATTATCCCCAGGTTTCATGTCAGGAAATAGATGGCAGAAATATTAGTCTGAAATGTCCCGTGAAGTGGGGACCCATCTCCCAGACGTATGCCACGGTAAGACCTATTCGCCCCGGGCTCCGACTGGGAAGCACACGAACTGGAACAAAGTAGCTATTTTAAGACTGTTACCCCAAAAGTGATTTATTTTTGACCCATGAAAGAAATTTGCTTAAGTTCTGAAAGTCTGAAAAGTGCTCCTTCGTTGCCAAGTAATTTAACTAAGAGAAATTAAGGACTTGGAACTCTTCTGGATGAAAACAGGCTTTCCCACCCAGCATCCATCTTGATTTCGCTTCCATTTGGAATTTAAGAGTCATACAGGCACTGGCTTAAGTGGCAGGAAGGACACGGGGTGTCATGTGATCTGCCGTGTTTGATGTCAAGGCAATTAAATAAAATACAGGACATGATTCATTTTGATTGAATCAATTAATCCAGCAAGCATATCTAACACTTAATGAATCACTCTTTATTGGGAGAGCAATTGAATTCTAAAAAGCTGCTCCTATTTATTTTTAGATGACCTAACCCAAGAAAGAGGTCACTGAGAGCTTCCTGTTTTCCTTCTTTTACTTTTGGACTCTAATGATTATCATTTTCCACATGTGCAGCTGTTAGGAACCCCAATGTTAATATTCAAGTGCAAGAGAATAATGTGAACCATTACCACTCTGCAAGACCTGCTTCCCAGGGCGGCCATGGAATGGATGTGAGCACACAGACAGGACTTTCCGTTCAGAAGGGATGCCAGCTGATTAAGCTTCACTTAAGCCCAGGACATCTTCTTTTTAAATATCAGAGCTACTTTAAAAGAGGAAAAAAAAAACCAACAAAACAAAACCCTCTTTTGCCATGAAGCCTGATATTTTCCCCTAATCTAGTTGGATGGGTGATGTGTCTTTTCTTTGGACCACCAGAACCTGCTTTCCTTTTTCCCAGTCAGCAACCTGCACAGCCGTCCAGAACACTGCCAAGTTTTCCCTGAGCTTATGTAATATGTAAATACGATGTGGTCTGAGAAATATATAATGGCCCGGTACACACTGGTCAATTACTTCCCCGGGCCTGCCTTTTTCTGCTCATCCACATCCTTTCTTCCTGTTGTTTTATAACCAAAGCAAGCACACATGCATCTCTCTCTGCTGAGGGAACTCAATCAACTCCTACAAAAACGCTCATTCTGTTCAGTCTAGCCTGAACGGGCAGCTCGGAAGAATCGCTGAAAGTCTCCATTATGAGGATCCAGTCCTGGGATCAGTATCATCACCCTAGAGTAAACCAACTTAAAAGATAAACACAACTAATGCCAGTCTGGTTGGCCCCTTTAATACTCTATAAACACTAAGAATTTCTCTAATCTAGCGAGGTGAAAGTGGTGGATGGCAGGGATGGGGTGAGTAGGACTCTCACGTAAAAAAGCTACCCTGGCTCCTAATATTCATTTAAAAGAAGGATAAAAGCATACAGACCGATTAACAATTGATCAGACAGCGATACGTAGCTGGACAAGAGTTAAAGCCCTTTGCCTTGATCATTCCAGCAGCGGATTCAGCCACGAGAGGCAGGGATCATTCATATTTTCAACTCCCTTTCTCCAGTCCGAGGCAAACACTTGAAATGTCTGGGGATATGCTGGTTGGGTGTGGTGCTACCTGCATCCAGTGGTAGCGGCCGGAGACGCTACTAAACATCTCACACGATGAACAGGACAGCCTTCATAACAAAGAATTATCCAGTGTGGGGGCGCCTGGGTGGCTCAGTAGGTTAAGCGGCCAACTCTAGATTTCGGCTCAGGTCATGATCTTGGGGTCCTGTGATGGAGCGCCATGCTCGGTGGGGAATCTGCTCGAGGATTTTCTCTCCCTCTCCCTCTGCCCCTCTTCCCACTCACTCTCCCGCTCTCTTTCAAATGAATACATAATTTAAAAAAAAAAGAGTTATCCAGTCTAAAATGTCAATAAACCCAGGTTAAGAAATCATGCTCTAAGGGAAATAAAAGGTTGGCTCCCCATTCTTTTGAATTCTTTATCTCCTTTTTGTCCAAAGAACCAAATCTCATGATGCTTTAGGCACAGTTCACGACATGGGTATAGAGTCTGGGGTCAATGGTGTGCCCTAGGTCTTGGCCAGTACTGACCATAGTGCATTTATTTTTTATACCTTCGGTTTTTGCCTTCCGTTATTTTTGAAGCAGAAATTCAATCATTTTATAAAAGAACTCCAAGGTGAAACATATGGCTCTCCTCACTTAACACTCATTTATTATGTCACATAAAATGGATATACATTCATACAAGCACACCACTCAGCAGTCATTTCATATGGGACCATACAACCAAGCCCCAGAGAGTTGTACTGCACTAATGGGGCCCAGGTGCCCATTATGCAGGCTCAATGAATGTTAGTTAGAAATGTCCATAAATACCTCTGAAAGAGTGGCTAATGTGTCAGTTCCTTAAACAGACATAGAAGGAGACACAAACCAGCATGGAGAGAGTCAAGACTTCCCAAAATATATAGGGCAAAAAATAAGCATGTCGTGATTAGACATAAAAGTGCGGAGAATGGCCCATCTCCAGTAGCCCGTGAGCATGAGACTGTTTCTTTCCAGTAGTCATGGTAGGCGAATCCAAACTTTTCCTCATTCAACTAGCCTTGCCTAACCATCTGGACTTGCCAGGCAGCTGGTTAGCGTTAGAGATGCTGTCCTTGGCTCCTCAACCCAGGTTCTTCTTATGTGCTGCTGATTGGCCAGCATCATAATTGGAACCATAAATTTGGCCGAAGTCACACTTTGCTCAAACCAGTTGAATTCATCAATTCAGTACAGGGCCGCTCAAACACAAAAGAGTAGACCAAAACAGGCTTTAATGACATTCCATCGTAGAAATCCAGTTTGCGTAATAGAGTTGAACCACATTAATCTATGCGACTCAAAAACTCCACCAAATACAACCATTACGCTCCATGGAAGATGCACTCGCTCTAGTTCATTCTGTCCCTTACCTCTGTCTTTGTTTTTCTCCTTTCCTAGTGAATCCAGTTTCTTTCGCAAAGATTTCTTTCTCTTCTGTCCATCTGTAAGTATTAAAAGAATGAAAAGTTGTAAACAGAAGCATACACATGACACCTTATACCATCAATACCTACATCTGAGCAAAAGCATGACTTCTCACTTATTTCATTCATAATTTGGCATTTTAGGCAGAATTATGGCTCTGAAAATACACAGAAATCCCTAACTTGGGTAGTACACGTAATGAGAGTCATGATGCAGGCTCTTAAATTTTGTTTCAATCATGAAAAGTACAGGAAACTTACCTCCTTCGGAATTAATTTAGTGTTGACACTTAGATATGTTTGCTGTTGCTATTACATGAGCCTCTTCCTATCTTTGGTGTTTATGCAAATCAATGTCATCTTGAATCAAATCTTCACGAGAGGAGAATCAACGGCACATAGGGTTTTGATATTTATAAGCTGGTAGAGCGTAACTGGATAAGGAATGAATTTGGGGATCTAGAGAAGTTAGATCTAATTACTGCTGCACCATTTACTAACTGTGTGCTTGGGACAAGTCTCAGTGTCCTCATCTATAAAATGGGAATCTCATGGGGTTGTTGTGAGATTTAAAGAAACAATGCACATCAAATGCCTTGTGGGGATCCCTGACACATGGGCATGAATTCAGATCTACTTTCTCTCAGGGGGTTGCACAGTATTGCATAGCATGGTGGTAGCGTCATTTTATTAACCGTTCCTCCACTAAATGGACACTTGGGTTATTTCTAAGTCTTCACTACAATAAGTAAGGCATATACCCTTTTAAGCATGCAACAAATGTACTCAGCACGTCTGGCTAACTCTCCAAAGCATAAAGATACCACTTATATCTCCAGGCAGCTGCAACCAAATTCCTGGAATGTCATCAGAAAATGTTGCCAGTCATCATGGCAAGAATGCGTTTCACGATTACGCAACCGTCAACTTAATGTGTGGGAGGTGCGCCTTGGGGATCCGTCCTATGATCAAGTAGGGGAAATGCAGCCTGTGCCACAAGGAAACTTATGTTTAAAGGAGGATCTAGCATTTTTTTTTTACAGCATACACCCAAAAGTGTAGTCCAGAAAGAGACTCCACCCAATAAAATTTAAAAGCCAGACGCTGATATCAGGAAAAGGCAGCACACGCATTCATAACCAGAAATGAGCATTCCCGGGACGGGGGCTGCAGATGTTCCCAACTCCTTCTCTCTGGATTTTTGGAGGCAAAAGACATTGCAGCATAACCAACAGACACATTCAATCCCCTCTCTTTCAAAAAGCAAAGACATATTGCAGGAATGACCCTCCTCCCATAGAAGGGACATAGTTCGGAGTTTGCAGCCCTGCCGTCGGTCGTCACAAGGTGTATAGAGGGGGACATTAAAGAAATCACTTAAAATGCAGTGAAGAGCCGGCCATCTCTGTCATTAGGGGTGTGTTCGTATCTCCGGGGTCATATGGCCTACCATAACTTATTATAAAATGTATGACAATAAACATACTAACAACACAAGACTCAAATCTATTCTCCAAAGAGGACAGGCCTTCTACTTTGTAACACTTTGTTCATCACTTCATAACACCACAACATTCTATCATTCCTTCATTTTAATCATTGACCCAGAAGAATAACTAAACTAAACAGTAAAGCTTAAGAGGCTTAGTTTTCATAGCCAGTGAGCAGATCCTAGAATTCAAGGAAGTTGTCAAAGAACCAGCATGCACACAGATAGGACAGAAGACATTTGCTTTAAAGATAGAAGGGGCTTTTTTAAACTTCTTTTTAATTAGAAGGTGTAGCATATATAAAGATGTGTATAACTGCACATGTACAGCTTAAATAAATAACAGGAGGCCAACTTCTATACCACCAACAGCCAAGTTCAGAGGTAGACGAGCTCGTGCCCAAGCCCCCCGTGTGTCTCCCTCCTTCTCCCCCCAGGCAATCACTGGTCTGATTTTTGCAATAATCAACCATCTGCTTTTCTTTGTAGTTTCACTATCCACAGATACATTTATAAAGAATACAGTTTGTTTTTCCCACTCTTGGGTTCCCATAGATGGAATCACACTGTAGGTATTCTCTCCTGACTCATTTATGCCATTCATCAACCCTTCGGAAATTCACCCCGTTGAGGCAGGTGGCTGGAGGTCGCTCCTTCTGATGGCTGCCCACTGCTTTCTGGTACGAACATACCATGCTTCATTGGAAATCTGAGTTGTTTCTAGCTTGAGGCTATCAGGACCAATGTTTTTGAAAAATGTTGCACATGTCTTGCCATGCACCTGTCCAAGACTCTCTCTCGGGGAGTGGTTCTTGGGATGTGCCTCTGGGGTCACTGGCCTGGAAACTCATTAGAGCTGCAAATTCTATGGTCCCACCCCAAAATGACTGACTCAGGAACTCTGGGGTGGGGCTCCACAACGTGTGCTTTCACCAACCCTCCAGGGGATTCTAGCTCCCACTGACGTCAGAGAAGCACAGTTCTAGGGGAGATATGCACGAGCTGCGGTGTCAGGGAGGCACGTACACCACCTTGGGCTCTACTAGGTTAACATCTGACGTTTTCCGTAGGTTCGCTCATTTGTATTCCCACCAGCATGAGAGTTTACATAGTCCCACAAGGATAATATGTACTTCAAACTCCAAGATTCCAAACGATATCCTGAAGCCACCTTATAGGGAAAAAAATGTGATCTTTGTGACTAGTGACTTACAATTTAAAAAATGCTTAGCTATTTACAATAAATACAAACATCCTCTTTTTCACTTAATGAGACAGTCCTCACACTCACCCGAGGCCAGCATGGGTAACTAACCCTGGGCCATGGCATAGCTGCCGTGTCTTAGAGGCTTGCACCCAATCCTAGCGCCAAAGGAAGGTTACAGCTTGTTTCCAATGTTCAGAAAACTCGTGCTGAGAGAACTCTGAAGGAATGCCTTTTGGTACCACCTCCCTTACTTTTCCCAACCTAAAGCTGCCTCACTGTTGACTTGGACCAGAAACCTAGACTCTCGGAGAATGCAAGCCGAAGGAATTCATAGGCAGTGAGGGGAGCTCAGTTAAAAAAAGAGAAGGGAAAATGCTATAAAGGACACACTTGGTGGCGGAATGGGAAGTGGCCCTTTACAGGTGGCACCTAACCTCTACGCTTGGGTCTAGCGACATGGGGGCCTGGGAACCCCTTGCTGGGAGGGACCACCCTTGCACAGTAAGACATCCAGCAGCATCCCTGGGCTCGATTGCCCAGATGCCAGAGAGCCCATCCAGTCCCTGTGGTGGCAACCAATAATGTCTCTGGACATTGCCAAATGTCCCACCAAGACAAAATCACTCTGGTTGAGAGGCCCTCATCTGTGCATAACTCCACCTACACGGCAGCATGACGCCCAATATCAGAAGAGTTGCATTTTCCTACCTGTCACATGGCTCGAGCCATACCCAATCTCAGTTTCTGTTTTAGGCACAACAATATAAAAATGTTTATAACTGGGTGTGGGGCATAAACAATGAATCTTGGAACACTGACAAAATAAAATTAAATTAAAAAAATGTTTATAACTTGTTGAGCTTTTACATATCCAGTTAAATAACAGTTTCTTTCAATTGAGAAAGAAATGCGAGTCTGCCTATGGCTAGTCTTCTACCAGATTCCTGTCTACAGGAAGGGGAACAGAGCAGGTTCTTTGAATAAGCAGCCTTCTATTTCTCCGTATGAAGCATGTTGTCCTTGTTTAGATCAGATGTGGAACACCATTTGATGGTGAACCGTTGTATGAATGGATGTATGAATGTGTCTTTAGCAGGTGGGAAAGACTCAGGGGACACTTGTCCTTTTTTATTTTTCTTTCTTTCTTTTGAGGACTAAACATGGTGGCTGGAGAGACTTTCTGGCCAGCCCTCCATTGGCCAGAGCAAGGATCCAGGAGGAAATTATAGGAAGGCCGTTTTCTCGGCAAAGGGCTATGTTCAATTATACGTATGGATGTGGATAAGGCAAGCCATACAATTGATGGGTGTCTTATCAAAATGTTTACTAAAACTACATTTTATCCCTTGCTAATACTCAAACTCATCCTTTAGTCTCATCCACTTCCCCTTTTGAGGGCTCTCAAGCCACAGACTCCTAAAACTAAGGCAAGAAAAAGACTAAATCAGATACTTTCTTTCCAGTTAGGGACAGGAAGATTTGTCAAAGAAGTTACGATATTATTAGTGGTCCTGGCACCCGAGGGCCATTCCTTGTACCCTTAGCCCCCATCTAGTGTCTTCCTGTGATTCATCCCAGTGGTGTAAGTTCATCCGGCACGTGTAAGTCAACACTGAAAACCCGGCGGGACTGATGACTTAGAGCGCCAGGCAAAGTCCCATCCCAGGAAAAGGGGGCTGGGCGTTAGAGCCAGTTGTCACGGCCATCGCTGTCCTGGGTGGAATGAACTCGAAACTGCCCCTACTGCTTTGAGTTGCCTCTTCAAAGTCCATCTGGAGAAATGGAAGGGAGGGCAGTCCTGACAAAAAGGGGGAGGTAGCAGGAAAGCGGCCACCTCTGCTTCTTGGCAGGAAATGTGGCAGCGAGCCCAGGATAGGGGACCCGATGGGACCAGTGCGATGCTCCAGTCTGAGAGCTGAACCGGGACTCGCCGCGGTGTTCAAACAAATATTCCCTGCCCCCGGATATTGCGCCACAGAACGTGACGAATCTCCTTGGCGTGGGAATAGTTTACACTATACTAGTTATCTGTTTAAATGGCGTCTTCCCCCCAGAAAGCGGGCTCGTTCCCCCGTACATCGATCCATCCATCGCTCTGTCCAACACTGATACAGCCCATGTTGTAGGTGAGACGGAGCTAGGCGCTATGAACCCAGGTGAATGGACACTACCCCTGCCTTTAAGAAACTCAGATTCAGTGGAGGCATCCGGCACGTGGGAGGTCAGAAGCGAGAAGGCTGTCTCCAACTCTGCTTGGGAAGGCTAACATTCACCTTCAGTCTTAAAGGAAGAGGTGAGGCTTCTCAGGAGCCTTTGAATTTTGGTAGGGGTTTCCCCCACTAAATCACGTGGTGACTATTTGGTCTAGGAGGCCTTTTCTTACCTCTCATTCCTGGTAATCCAACCCTTTATCAAGCAAGCATTCTATCGGGGAAAATAGATGAGAAGATTGTTAACTCATGACCGTTTCTTCAGTGGGGTTAAGAGAGTGACAAGTAAGAATTCTGGAAGAAAACAGTCTACACGGAAAATGTGGCAAACAATGTAATCAAGCCCAAACTTGTCCCACTGTTCAGTCAACTTTGGATCACACTATATATTTTTTTCATGTTTTAAGAAATCCTCCATGCTATAGACTTTTGGTTATTTAATCAAGTTCATAGGTCAAATTTTCCATTTATAGATCATCTTCTCCTTAGCAGTTTTTCCATTAACCTTGATTGTAATAGGGGGCAAGTAGAAATAGGGCGATTGAGTCATTTTTCTTGGTGTGAACCCCAATGAATTAAGCATTGTTTCTATAGCCTGCTAGCACCTTAGGGGTTAGATTTTTCAAAATCTGTTTCCAAAGTGTCTATGTTTCTCAGGGAAGAAAATATTTACGGCATTCTTAAGCAAAACAGATGCCTCTCTTTAGAGCCTAGGCTCCACAAAGTACTTGTGAAATGTACTAATCCTCGAAGTTTACATGTTGAAGTGGTGGTGAAATTAGCAAAGCTGCGGTCAGAAAATAAGAACATTCTGTGAGTCTCTCTCACTGTTGTACAGGGAGTCAGCTCTTGGAGGTCACCATGCTTCCAGTTAAATTAAATGCTAAGAAACATTTTCCATTTTGTGTAAATTATTATGGCAAAGTAATCAGTTCTGAAATTTTTCCTTAAGAGGAAAAAAAAACCTTGTAGATTTTTGCGCCTCCAAACAAATGTTTTTCTGTTACAAAAAATCATTGAGATATTTGATTTGTTGATCATGTCTTGTTATTCTATCAAAATGCAAGGTAGGGAAGCTAATCACATGGCTTGGATGCCACGGATTTGAAAAGCTCAATGATGGTTTTTCCTTAACTAGGCGTTCTTTATAATCATTGCTTGCTGTAATAACCACTCATGATCAAATTATGCCCTAGAAGGATCTTTTACTTGCTGTCATTTTTTCCACATTCAAATGCTGTGAGTAAAGAAAAAAAAAAAAGCTATAAGCTCATGTTCCAAAGGGGCAGCCCTGCTGTTCTTTTGTCTTTCCAGGCATCTGAACTTGCATTTTTCTTATCGCACATTCCTTAAATCAAAAACAATGTTTTTAACTTAGCCTAGGTAGGCATTATATTTGTGGAGCCAGAAGGTTCCAAATATCAGAGCAAGAAAAATCAAGTGTTTTCCTTAAGCCATAGTTCTTTCCTGGAGCATAAGGGAAAGAAAGCAGGTAGGAAAACAAAAAGAGAGAGATCACTTATCCCAAAGAAATGTCCTGGATTGTTAAGGAAATTAAACTCCAAATTAACAAAGTTTCATCATTACTTGTTTTAAAGCCAATGCTTGTAGTTCCTGTTGAAAAGACAGACAGCCAAGGGTCTACACGTGGTCTGATTTTTGATCTGTGTAAGGGGCCAATGCTACATATGTTCCTTGCACAGACATTGTTTTATAGTGAACAAGTAAGAAGGGAATCAAGTATCTTTTTTTTTAAATTTTTTTAAAAGATTTTATTTATTTGACAGAGAGAAACATAGCCAGAGAGGGAACACAGCAGGGGGAGAGAGAGAGAGAGAGGGAGAGAGGGAGAAGCAGGCTTCCCGCCGAGCAGGGAGCCCGATGTGGGGCTCGATCCCGGGTCTCCAGGATCATGACCTGAGCCGAAGGCATTCGCCCAACCAACTGAGCCACCCAGGCGCCCCGGGAATCAAGTATCTTTAAGTCTTAAACGTTAAGCCTTGGGAACGTTCCCAAATTTCTGCCAATTGCTCCCGCGAAAGCAGCTCTCGCAGACTCAGTGACTGGACAGATGATATAATTAGATGAAAACTATTAGGATCTTCGTCTTTTCCTTTTCCATCCTTGCTTTTTTTTTTTAATTCCTTGAGACATAGGAAACAATTCTTCACAACATGGAAAACACTGTATGAATAAATGTGCTCTGAGTGAATTCTAAATCCATTCCCTTCCATCTCTCACCTATTTCCCGAGCCACAGATCTTTGCCTAGGCCCATGCTAGACACTAAAGCACATGATATGAGAGAAGAACGATTTCCTCCCCATTGCTTCTTTGCCACGACGGGTGACATGGCCATTGTGTAGGCCGATAGTTTCTAACCTAAATCCATCTTGACCCTACTATGCCCCCCCCCCCAATTTGTTTTCTTTCCTTGACTTGCTAGGTGCTCACCCCCCGGTGGACACGCACGCAGCCTGGGATGGGAAGGAAATCTGAGGTCAAGCCAATTCCAGTGATTTCTTTCTGCCAGCTGCCGGGGATGGAAAAGGGAGGGAAATCTACTGGGAAACGGCAGGGAAAATACTCCTCTGTTACTAAAAAGATACCAGGGCGCCTGGGTGGCTCAGTGGGTTAAAGCCTCTGCCTTCAGCTCAGGTCATGATCTCAGGGTCCTGGGATCGAGGCCCGCGTTGGGCTCTCTGCTCGGCAGGGAGCCTGCTTCCTCTCCTCTCTCTGCCTGCCTCTCTGACTGCTTGTGATCTCTGTCAAATAAATAAATAAAATCTTTAAAAAAATAATAAAAAATAAAAAGACACCTGATGAAGAGTCCCTGCTTCTCTGCTTTTTTTGTGTTGCTATAGAGGCTGTGATGCCAGTGGCTGCTGCAGTTATTTTGTGACAACGAGGGAAGCCAGCCAAAGAACAGAGTGACCCACTGATTCTGGCCAAGAAGAAATTCCTGAGTCCTAAAACTAGCCTATCTGTGGGCTCCTTGTAAAGTAATATAATCAGTCTCTTTATGATTTAAGCCACTTTGGGTTTGGTTTCCATAATTTGCAGCCAAATCATCTTAACAGTGGATAATCCAAAACTCTGCAGTAGGATGGGTTTCTCTACTTATATTTGCACCAGCCTTGTCAGGTAATGCCAGACATCCCTAAGAAAGACATCCCTGGAAAGTATGAATCTGTGTACGTTGGTGGGATTTATGATAAGGAGGGCAAGAGGAGGGAGGTCAGATTACAATGAATAAGATTACAATGAATTATATTATGTTTAAGTGTTTATAACAGAAATAAAATATAAATATAATATAACACTTAAGGGCACCTGGGTAGCTCAGTCAGTTAAGCATCTGTCTTTGGCTCAGGTCAGGATCTCAGGGTCCTGGGATTGAGCCCTGCATCGGGCTCCCTGCTCAGCGGGGAGCCTGCTTCTCCCTCTCCCTTTGCTCCTCTCCCCTGCTCACATTCTCCCTCACTTTCTCTTTTTCTCAAATAAATGCAATCTTTTAAGAAATAGATATAAACACAAATATAATCACTTAAAACAGCGAGAGTTACAAAGGTCTGATTGTTAAAAAGTACTTTTATTGCAAAATAAAGATAGTGAAGACATTGAGATGAAGAGAATGGTGTGCTTGATCAGTTGCATGGATAATAACTATAAATTACTATATCAAATTAATATTAATCTCTTAACTCAGAGGCCAACCAGCTGTTTTTGTAAAGGTCTAGACTGTAAATATTTTCAGCTTTGTGGGCCATGTGGTCTCTACCAAAACTATTCCACTCTTCTGCAGTAGCACTGAAACAACCTTAGATAATATAGCAACAAATGAGTGTGGTTGTGTTTTAATAAAACTTTATTAATAAAAATAGACAGTGAACTAGATTTGACCTTTGGGCTGTAGTCTGTTCACTCCTATCTTAAGTGAAGACCCCTTAAACTACTTTTCCAGAACTTTGCATGTGTGTATAAAATTGTGGAACAATTTTATAAATATCCATTAATTCAATTTGCAAGTCATGTTGAGGACCTCATTTCAAATGATCTGGAAAGCCTGATTGGTTTAAAAGCACTTAGGATTTAATTTCAGTTAATACTTACTTGCCTTTGTTACCCCCATGGGAAACAAAGACAAAGCAAAAATGGGAGCTCCTATTCATATTTCAGGGATGAGACATTCTCTGTAATTACTGAGTTTACTTTTGGGCCATGATCCCAACAGAGAGAACAGTGTAGTCTTCAAATCTTTGAAAGGTGCCAGAATATTTCAGAAACTGCAGTGACAAAAGTTTTGTTCAAGATGCCAAGGCCTTGTGTAATAACAGGTGCGGCTCCAACAAAGCTATATAAATATATGTACATGTGACCAGTAGGGACAAGGCCTTGGATAGAAAACTGGTCTGAGAACACAAAGCCACAGAGCCTATGGCTAAAAGAACCCCCTGCGATCATGCAGGCTGCTCATTCACCAGCAGAACACAATCATCCAGCAGCCTGCATGGGAGAACTTGACATGGTCAAAGCCCGGGGGTGCAGAGGAGAGCATCCAAGAAGAAAATTACAGGGGAGCCTGCAGAGAAACTGCTCTGTAATTCCCAGTTTTGCTGGGCTAGGTAGACGAGACAGCTCATCTCTGTAAGCATCACCAATGATAATGTGGATAAATGCCACCCACTGCTCTACCTTTCGATATAATTGATGCATTTGTGTTTTCTCTATTGACTGACTAGGAAATCCCAGACGACGTGGACTACCTTTGACATGATATTGTAGCCTTCATTAAAGGCTTCTACCTCTTGAGAAGTTAAAGCCCCACATATCTACCTCGTTCCTTTCTGTGGCCCTACAGAAACAATGCCCCATCCACCTTCCCAGGGCCCCAAGAGCCACAGCAAAGAACAACTACAAGTTTTCCACATTGACATTTTTGTCCTTTTCTCCCTGCTCGCCTGCCTCCTCTCTATTCCATCTGCCTTCCAAGACTGCATTATTCAAAATATGGGTCATAAACCCTCGGTGAATCATGAAAATTTAGTGGGTCATGAGGAATGCATTTCAGGAAAGGATAAAGGATCAGATAGAAGAGGACGGGAGAGAACATTAGAGACAATACCGAAGTGTAGCTCTGATAAAGATAAGTACCATTTGGTTCCTGTGTTTCCCGGACCGAGGAGTAAAATGTAGCCCTCACCGCTAGATGGTGGACAAAGAGTTTGAAACCTAGTGCTCTAAGACACATCAGCATAAATCTCCAGTACATTCCCCGAACAGGCTGCGAACATAATGGATTTCTTCTTGTCTATGCCACAGTGCAGTAAATGGCTTTGATCGTGACATCAGTTGGCAACAGGAGCCTCGGGAGTTTTGTTTCATCTTGTTGGTTTTTTTCTTTTTCCCAAGAAAGGAGTAGATTCTGTGGTTGAAGATCACGCTAAAGGTTCCAGGTGTGGTGAGCAGAATAAGTGAGAAGCCCTGAATTAGGGGAAGCAGGTGGGGGGCCTAGGGCTGTAGTCCAGGTGAGACATAAGGATGAGCGGAGGGCAGATGCAAGCCAAAGCGATCGGGTGATGCCGACAGTGATGATAGTGACCGGGACAGGTAACTTTCACCGAGAATGTGTACCCTTTCAGGAGATGTGTGAAGCTCACCATGGTTCTTACTTCTTTTAAACCTCACATCAACCCCATGAGACCATCAATCAAAGTTGGAAACTGGGCATGGGGTGAAGCGATAGGAAAACACTCATGTCTCAGAATCATTCTTGGGGATCCTGGGGATCCTGGGGAAAAGAAGAGAAAGGCGTGGGTGATGCCCTTTACAGAGTTAAGGAAGAGGAGAGGAAGGAGCTTCATTTGAAAGGAGATGTGCTTGTGTGTGCGCGTGCGTGCATTCACTCACTTCTCGAAGATTTGCCGAGGGGCAGTGGAATCGGGACAGAAGTGGGTGGTTTACCTGGTGTTTCAGATTCAAAGAGAAATAAGACATAGCCTGACCCTGGGGAAATCACAGTCCTCTGGGAGGCCACAGAAAAGGTGAGTGGGGACACATAAAAGACGCACCTAGCTTGGCGGCTCACACTATAGAGATATGAATTGAGAGCCTCGAAGCCCAGTGGTCTAACATTCTTTGATCACCCTGTTTGGTGGCATCGACTTCCCTTCTGTATTTCCCCCTCCAGGGGAGTTTGTAGATTTTACCCCATGTCTCAATTTCATTTTTACTTACACAGAAGGCTTTAACAAATAGTTCTAGCACATCACCTCCCCACCCGGATTCCGCCAGCAGGAACATAGAAAGAGGATAGTCAGCTCGCCCGTCCAGGCTGGGATGGGAACACCCAAGCTCCGCCTCCTTGCCCGGCAGATTGCCCTTATTTTTTTTAAATCAGCATCTGAATCACAAACCACACCTGAAATCACAGACACCTTGAGTGTTACCCTACCAAAAATACCATTTTCTGGATTTCACTGAGCTTTTCACTCGGGTTTTACACTGCTGACAATGGTGAGGGGCTGTGTTTATAAGGAAGCCACATAATAGCAATTCTGAGGCACTGGGGTACTCTTTCATTAGACCATCATCCACCTTTTCTGAGATCATCGGCAATTCCTCAGCCCATGACACCATTTTCAAAATACATAAACCTTTGTCAAATATGATATCAGAAATTGGCTGGCTGATGAGGGGAAAAAGGAACACTACAGAAAGCACGCCTATGCACTTCTGTCTTGTGGAACAACCATTCAACTTTAAATAGTTTGCTTAAATACTTAGTAAACTCAGTTTACCATGCCATAGTGCCCGCAGTAACCTGCTTTACTGACTGTGGCAGAAATCACGTCATTTCCTTTGGTCTTACCTTGGGCGGCAAAGTTCTCCCGTCAGGGCCTGGAGAGTGAACACCTGAGCCCCTGGGACACGGAGCTGTCACTGCTCGAGTCTGCCTTTGCTGCCTGGAAGCACTAGGGACAATTAGGACAAGAAACAGCAAGGCGGCTTCCGGAAGACTTAAATTACGGAAACAGATGGAGAGCCGAGTGTGGCCAGCAGGGCTGGGACTGATCCCCGCCTTAGACCGTTAGTATTCAAATGCTACCAAATTCATGTTAACTGAGCCTAACCCACTATCTGACAGATAGGTAGTGCTCTGTTGATGCGTTGTGAATAATGAAAAGTTCACGCACGCCCGCCCGAGGTGTTGTTGAATTTCTTGATTGCGCCATTTACAGACTAGGGGGTCTGAATCCAAAGCCTATGCCGAGAACAGCCTTTGACCAGGGGGAAAAACATTCCACGGTTTTCTCCATGGGCAATCTCGGGCTCACAGGGAGAAGACACAGATGAGCTCCCTCCTACCGACAGGCCTCTTCATCTCTACCGCCAAAGATTTCTCTAGGTTCCGCAGAGTATCTTCAAAAGTCCCTTAAACCCTTTCTAGACATGTAACTAGTTATAGAAATTTAGTAGTGGAGTTTTTATTCAAGGAATTTGAATGAAACTAACTTTACAGATATTAAAAGTATAACCTGAAAAAAAAAGGTCCCTTTCTGAAATAGCTTAAGTTTAGAACGGATAGCAAATTAAGCTCAGCAGTCATTTCATAAGGTTTATGTAAATATTCTCAGGGTTTAGTTCATTTTGGTCTCCTGGCTGAATGGATCTCGAGGAGGGTGCAGCCACAAGATGCGAGACGCCCAGGGCCCCAAATAATTGCATGCTCTTCGGTCCCTCTCCTGGCCCGACTTCCACCCCGCCTGAGATACACGTGTGAGTGAGAAACTTTTGTTGTGTTAAGGTGCAGAGGGGTTAGCCTACCTCAGCTCACACAAGTGTGTATCTGTGAGATATATTCTTAGAAGTAAGATTGCTGAGGTGCTTACAAGTGAGATGTTGCCCATTTGCCTCCTAAGTTACTGTAAGAGTGAAACTCCTACCAATAGTATGAGAGTGTGTATTTCCCCATCAAGTATATTACCCAACTTTTGGAGCCATTCCAATCTAAGAGGAAAAAAGAACCTGTTTAGCTTGCATTTCTTTTTTTAAAAAATATTTTATTTATTTGACAGAGAGAAACAGCCAGAGAGGGAACACAAGCAAGGGGAGTGAGAGAGGGAGAAGCAGGCTTCCCACCGAGCAGGGAGCCCGATGTGGGGCTCGATCCCAGGTCTCCGGGATCATGACCTGAGCCGAAGGCAGTTGCTCAACCAACTGAGCCACCCAGGCGCCACCGCTTGCATTTCTTTCATACATAGGAGGGTGAGCACCTTCTCCAATATTTCTCAGGCATTTGTGTTGCTTTTTCTGTGTGCTGCCTGTTCTTTGCCTATATTTTCATTATTTCTCTTCTCCAGATGAAGTTGTAATAAAGCTTTATATAGTACAGAAGTTAGCCTTTAGTTGGTCAGATGTGCTGTAAATTTCTATTTATTTATTTGTTTGCCACACGGATGACTCTATCTCTTGTTCTTTAACGTAGTGAAATGTGTCATTCTCTTTATGTTCTCTGAGCAAGGCCGTCCCCCGTGTAAGACTATATCAATATCCAGCTATGGTCTGTTTTGGTGCACTTACAGTTTCATTAAAAGCATCTTCAAATATTTCCTCCATATCAACCTATTTTGATGTAAGGACTAAGGTTAGAGTCCAACCTTTTCTCCTCAATGGTTGTCTCATTGTCACTAATACTTAATAAGAGTCCATAATTTTCCCCTTGACCAGAAAAAGCACAGTATTTATCACGTCATAGGTCCCTGTATTTATTTTTGTTCATTTCTGAACTCTGTTGCCTTCTATTTGCCCATTGTGAAGCAATATAATACTCTGAACTGCTTTAGTTGTATGACATTTTAATAAATGGATAGGGATACTCTCCACTTGACCTCCTTCTCAGATTTCCCCTGCCTACTCATGCACAGTTATTTGTCTAGAGGTTTAGAACGATTTAGTGATGATACAAAAACAAATCGTTCCGGGGTGGTTTTTGGAATCACATTCAGTTTATAGCACATTAATGACATAACTGACATCTTTACATTATCGATTCTTCTCATTCAAGAAAAATAAAGACTTCTCTATTTATTTCTAATTCCTCTTCTTATCCAACTGAGATCCCATGGACTGGGATTCTCATCACTACCGTGGACACTGTATTAATTAGTCGCCTACCACTTCTGTAACAAATGACCATCAACTTAGTGGCTTAAGCAGCCCAATTATATCATCTGACATTTCTGGAGGTCAGAAGTCCAGAACAGGACTCACTGGGCTAAAATCAAGGTGCCAGCAAGGCTGGATCCTTTCCAGGGCTCTCGGGAGAATCTGTTTCCGCGTTCTACCTGTTCCTCCAATAGTCCCGGACCTCTCAGACTCAGCTGTAGCTGGGAAAGTTTCTCTGCATTTCAATAACCATGTGCTGCTTAGCTTCGGCCATCCCACATAAACCAGGATCCTCTCGCTCTCTCAAGAACCTTGACTGATCACATCTGCAAAGATTTGGGGGCCTGTGAGGAAACATTTACGGGCTCTGGGGAGGAGGACGTGGCCATCTTTGGGACTGCATTATTCTGCCAACCCTCAATGTCCTCTCAATGGCCTTGCCCCTCTCCACTGTCACTGAACTACACTAGAAAATCCTAATTCTGGGGACAGGAGATTGGATTCACCAGGGCTGGGAAATCTAACGTGCAAAGTGGTATGTTTTGCTTCAGTCGTGTCTAGCTACCAGGATGTTCATTTTGCAATTTAAATTCCCAGCTACTAGCCTCAAAAGGATCTTTCCGGCTGCCTTGCAATCCTGCAACACTACTGGTCCCTCCCTTCCGCTCCTCTCCGTCTTCTAATCGGCCAGCCTCTGCACCCTCTATCGCCGCCGATGTCCACTCTGCTGGCACTCCCATCCCTGCAGTCACTCTCGGGAGTCACCTCGGTCACCTCCCCACCGTCTGCTCCTCAATTCTTCCCTTGCTATGGGAAACCCCAGCAGCCGATGACTATGCCAGCTTGTCATTCATCCGAGCCCCGGAAGCACCAGTCTCCCGGGGGAAGAGGGGTCTCCAAAACAGACGCCCGTAAACAAATCCCTACAATCCTTCTACGGCGACAAAGAACAGAAGGGTGAGTTTTCATTTTCATCATACCCACTGTCTCGTTAGGCTTGTTACCATTTCTTTTGGTTCCAGCCCATGGCCCCTGTATTGCTTCTTCCTGAACAAAGAATCTGACCCACAGTGAATCTGACCCTGTTCTGAACCTCCACTTGGGGGCTCGCATGGGGCCCAGTGGCCACCACCATGGCTCTCAGCACTGGCCCTGGATTTGAAGGACCTCAGCTGGTACCTACAATCATCTGCCCCAAAGACCGTCAGAATCCTTGGGGGGATTGATGTCTGTTTTGCCCCACCCAGGCACACGGTTCCTTCTCTTTTCCGTAAGTAAGAAATCGTTTGTAAATTGTTAGTTCCTATTTTTTTTTTTTTAGATTTTTATTTATTTGACAGAGAGAAACACAGCCAGAGAGGGAACACAAGCAAGGGGAGTGAGAGAGGGAGAAGCAGGCTTCCCGCTGAGCAAGGAGCCCGATGTGGGACTCAATCCCGGGTCTCCAGGATCATGACCTGAGCCGAAGGCAGTCGCTTAACCAACTGAGCCACCCAGGCGTCCCCGTTAGTTCCTATTTTGATAGAAAATATCAAAATAACTCCGATAGCCCAAACATCTTTGAACATCTCGATAGAGCAAATATTTTCCTGATATGCCGGGAACCACAAAGTCTCGGAAACAAGTAATGGAGACAGAGTTTCCAGCAGACAGTTTTTTTAAAAAGATTTTTAAAATTTATTTGACAGAGAGAAACACAGCTAGAGAGGGAACACAAGCAGGGGGAGTGAGAGAGGGAGAAGCAGGCTTCCCGCCGAGCAGGGAGCCCGATGCGGGGCTCGATCCCGGGTCTCTGGGATCATGACCTGAGCGCAAGGCAGTCGCTCAACCAACTGAGCCACCCAGGCGCCCCCCAGCAGACAATTTTTATAAAACTGTCTGTTTGGTAAAGGTCATTTATTTAGTGGACTCTTTTAAAAAGCAGGAACAAAGAAAAACATCAAATAAACTGGATTGAAAAACAAAGCTACAAAGAATGTTTGTTCCCTGGTATCTTATCTGATGTGCATCCAAACTTTTTAGAGTCATCGCTCCCTTCACTATGAATTGGGTTTGCCAACAACATTTCTGTTTTGTTGAGAAACTAGAAGAACAACAAGTCACCTTTGTGCTACACACTTTCACCGAGTATAAAGGAGGCTTATAGAAGATGGTAAACATCCAAAAACACAATTTCATAGGTTAGAAGATTTCAAATACATGCATCTTATCTTTACCAGAATCAGGACCTGTATTTGTGAAAATTTCAGATTATCAGGCCCGATGGTTCCGGGGTCATGGCGGTGAATCTCAGCATGGACACATGGGGTGAAAGATGATAAAAGCGAGTTAACATGAGTATAATCCCTGATTCTGGGTTAGCATAAAGTCAAATGACACGTTTAATAGATTGTGAAAACATTGTTTTCAGTGGATTATTTTGAAATCCTGTTGAAATAGACACAGTTTTAGTTCAAGCCCTTGAAGTTGACCTTTCCGAAAGTTCTTTTTAATTGATTGTTCTGAAGTTATGTAGACTAGTGAGATACACATGGCTTTCCCTTTGAATACATCAAGCTGACCTTCCCTTTAAATAAACATATTGGTCGATATGACAATTGTCCCCCTTGAACATGTCTTTCAAAGTGGACATTAATGCCAGCTACCAACGAGAAGCTGTCACTTCCTTCCTGCATTAATGTCAGGTATGAGATGAGTGTGCAGCTTGTGGCTTTGGCACAACAGACGTCCGACTCACAGCGTCCCCTGGTGCAACGGCGCACATGGCCTTACCTTTGGGAATGGTGATGGGACAGCTCAGGTCACAGTCCTGCTGCAAGTGATAAAAAGCCACTTCCTGCAGCCGGGCTCGCTCCAGCTCTGACAGACTCTGGATTGGGACGGATCTCAGCCGTACACTGCGGCCCGACATGCTGTTCCAGGTGAAATCACCCTGCGGGGCAAGGAGAACACATCAGGAGTCACACAGCTCATCTATGTCTCACAAAGCTCATCCTTCCTCTTAGTCACAAAGGCAAGCAAACTTCCTCTTTGGGTTCCAAAATTGTCTCTCCATCCTTCCAGTCAAATCCACTCTCAGAGAACCGTGAATTTTCTCAGTCCGTCATAAGCATCCACATCTCCGGTATCTGCTGGATCACGTGATCCTATATAATGATTCACACAGAGGCCGAGGAAACCGATGGGCAAGACACTGTGAGGGTCCTGCGGTCTCTCTTCTCTGGGGACGCTTGGAAGCTTTGCGATTATGTATCTCAGGAACGGGAACAATTGCTGCTAGTTGCCTTCGTGTGCACTAGACCCCCCACGGGCACACGTGTATGGACAGCCTACCAAGAACCGTACGAGGCGGTTACCATTTTTGACTCTCTCTTACATGGTTTACCCTTGAACGACACCGGTTTGAACAACACAAGTCCACTCACTTATACTTGGATATCTTTGGATAAATACTGTACGGCACCATAAATGTATTTGCTCTTCCTTATGGTTTTCTTTTTTTTTTTAAGGTTTTCTTTTCATTCATTCATTCATTCATTCATTCATTCATTTATTTCAGAGACAGAGTGCAAGCAGGAGCAGAGCAGGGGAAGGGGCAGAGAGAGAAGCAGACTCCCTGCTGAACAGAGAGCCCGTCGCAGGGCTCGATTCCAGGATCTGATCGTGACCTGAGCCAAAGGCAGAGGCCCAATTGACTGAGCCACCCAGGCGCACCCTCCCTTGTGATTTTCTTAATCACATCTTCTTTTCTCTAACTTACTGTATTGTAAGAATGTAGTCTATAATACATATAACATACAAAATATGTGTCAATAGACTTTATGTTATTAGTAAGACTTCCAGTCAAGTAGTAGCCTATTAGTAAAGTTTTAGGGGAGTCAAAATTGCAACACAGGTTTTTGACTGCATGGGGGTGTTGGCGCCCCAACTCCCACAGTGTTCAAGGGTAAACTGCATAGTAGTTAGTAATACAGTATGCTATATAATAATGCAATCTAGTATATTTATAATATAAAACATATTATTAGATATATACTTACAACATAATTATAATATATGGGTATGACACATATAATAATATTATAGTAATACTGAGTGCATATAAATATATTATAATGCAGATGAAACTGAGGTTTGCAGAAGTTAACTACTTTTCCCCAAATCATCGAACTTAACAAGACTGGGAACCAATCAGAACTCAAGGTAAAAACATGTGCCCTCAATCTCTGCTAAACTGTAACCACTAAGTTTCTTATTTACAGTACTCTGAGCTGCTTCGATCATGAGAGGTACAGAGATACGATCAATCAGAACGATGTATAATTACAGAGACATCTGAAGTTAAAATCCTCCACATAGAAGAATGAAAGGCAAGACTCCCCAACCATATGTTTGTGGACACAGGTACATCCAAAGAGAGTGAATAACTCCACCTTCCCTGCAGACAGTGAGAATGTGATGCCCCAAGAAATAAGACCTCAGGATCCTCTGAAGCTTCCTCCTCAGTAAGGGGAGGACTTCCTGTGACCCACAGAAATCAGCCACCACCCAAGAGTTTGGAAGACCTACTAGTGCCTTGATCATCAAAAAAAGATTCCAGGAGGAAGGAACAGTGGTGGCCCCCAAGGGCAGTGCTCGAGAGCTGTTGGGGATCTGGGGAACCCTTACAAAATCCCCTAAGACCTCGCCATCCTCTTGGCTCACCTCACAGAAGAGAGACAAGAAAGACCGGCCCCAGCAGCTATTAAAGCACCAGTATTCCCTCATGGTAGCAAATTTGTGCCTAGAATGTTCATTCCGAGAGTAAATGGCACTCTCTTCATTCTTTGATATTTTCCTCCTTTTATGTGGGGTTGCCTGTAGTTCATGGATGGAGATGCTGTACTCTAGTAGGGGCAGACAATCAACAGGGTAAGTGAAGGGTATAGTGTGTTAAACATGGTAACGGCTAGGGATGGACCAAAAAGTAGGGAAGGGGCTGGCAGCGTGAGAAGAGGACACATTTTGGAGACAGCGGCCAGGGAAGGCCTCACAGCAAAGGCCATGACTGGGAAGGAGTTAAAGGAAGTGAGGGCTTTTTGTTTGTCTTCACGTGGCTGAGCTTGGATCCAACAGGTAACAGTCGCATTCGGGGGCATGACGTGGGGACAGTCTGGGCAGGGAAGTGAGTGAGCAAATCTAGGCAAAGTGGGTGACTGCCATCACATTGGGTGAACTGAAAAAAGTTCTTCCGGGCCCAGTATGCTTCACAATTTTTCTCTCTTTTTTCTGTTTTTGGTATAATCAGAAGAAGCCCAAGTTTACACAGGACTTGGGGACTCAAACCTTGGCTGTACCACTCACTCACACCCTTTAGGCTTAGTACCACAGGTACAGTATCAGTGAATTGCATGTTTTCCTACCAAATGAAAAGTTCCCCATGGATTGGTCACTTTTAAATATGAAGTTTAGATATCTAGGAAAGCCCACTGCTATTTGAAATGTCAAAATGGAATTACATGCCTAGTCATTTAAAAAGCATTTAAGAATGTGAACTCCAATCGGCTCAATTATCTATAGCAGGGGCTGACTATCTTTTTCTGTAAAAGGCAAGACATTAAATATTGCAGACTTTGCAGGCCATGTGGTCTCTGGCAAAACTACTCCAATCTGCCTTTGTGGCAGAGTGCCCATAAACAATTCATAAATGAGTGAGTATGGCTGTGTAGGCCAATCTCTGAACCTTAGCTTATGATGGAAATAAACCAATCTCTATAAGATACACTTTACTTTTATTTGCTAGGTCCCCTTGGTTAATTATATCTAAAAAAAATTTAATGAGCACCTATTATATGCTGAGAACAGTACTAGCCTTGGGGTTATCAAAGTGACAGCACAGTCCTCGTCCCTAAGGAGTTAAACTTTGATAAGGAAAAGCCCATACGACCCATCAATCCATCAAACATTGAGACTGTGATACTGGAAGTCAGTACCAGTTGCAATGGGGTACCTAGGAGAAAAGGCTCAGACACCTTTCTGGTGGATTCAGGAAAGCTTTCTAGACAAGGTGGTGTTTCAGTGAAGACTGGAAGGTTGGATAAGAGGAGTGAGGGTTTGCCCAGTAGAAATGCAACACTGGAAAAAAAAAAAAAACAGTGGGCGCCAAGGCAAATGAATTGGAGAGAAAGAGTTCGTCTGGGGAAATTACAAGTTTGGAGGGAGGGAAATCGCGGGAGGCAAAGCCATGCAGAAGTCAAGGGCACAGCCTGGAGGGCTTTTTCTGCGGGCACTGCAAAGTAGATTGGACTTTACTCAGTAGGTGATGGCTAGACCTTAAGGAACCCTGAGCGCGAGTGGGGCCTGATCAGATCTATGTATGAGAAAGATGAAAGAAACTGAGGGAGGGAGCGCATCACACACGTAGAGATCAGCAAAGATGCCGGGTTAGGTATGTGGCTGAGACAAAATTTCTTTTAAATAAAATATTTTATTTTAAAAAAAACCTTCCTGGCTTGGTGGAACAAAGACAGCCGGCAAGCTGGACGCGGCCCACTGGTTAGAGTTTGCCAGCCCCTGATACAAAGAGATTAGGATCCTTTTGCTTTTTAATAGTATCTTTTCTGTTTTCACACGGTCTTCTCTTAGTACATGTCTATGTCCTAACTCTACTCTGCTTACTTTTAAAAAAAAAATATTTTATGTATTTATTTGAGAGAGAGAGAGGATGAGCAGAGGGGTGGGGCAGGGAGAAGCAGGCTCCCTGCTGAGCAGGGAACCTGCCGTGGGGCTTGATCCCAGGACCCTGAGCTGACGGCAGACGTTCAACCAAGGAACTCATCTGAGGGGCGCCTGGGTGGCTCGGTTGGTTGGGCGACTGCCTTCAGCTCAGGTCATGATCCTGGAGATCTGGGATCGAGCCGCACATGGGGCTCCCTGCTCGGCGGGAAGCCTGCTTCTCCCTCTCTCACTCCCCCTGCTTGTGTTCTCTCTCTGGCTGTGTTTCTCTCTGTCAAATAAATAAATAAAATCGTTTTTAAAAAAAAGGAGAACTCGTCTGATTTACTCACCTTGATGTTCCCAGTATCCAAGACAGTTCCTGGTACTTAACTAACTGTCACTGAATAAATATTTGTCAATTTATGGACTACATGATTCATGTACATCATGAGTTCAATAAGAAATTGGAAACTAACCAACCATGTAATGTTTTATCTGCGTGGGAGATGTCTTGTGCATCTGAATAAACTGCGAAGAAAGTCTTCTGGGTTCCACGCTGGGCGTGCAGCCTGCTTAAAAGTCTGTCTCCCTCTCTCTCTTTCTTCTTTATTTAAATTCAATTAATAAACATATAATGTACTCTCTCCAAACGAGAAACAGTCTTTTGAAACAGATGAGCCAAAAAATGGCAACATATGAGGGCAAAAAAGAAACATTATAATATCAGACCCATGATCCTCAAAACAAGCAGCCAGAAGAGCGCCAAAGCCCACCAGCCCGGCCAAAGATGCGCTTCTGGCTCTTCCTCAACTCTCAAATTGTGTTCCAGGCTGGCATGTTTCTTTGGTGACTGTCCATCTCATAAATGGACGACTCACTTCAAGGCTCTCTGACTCTAGTCTTTCGAGTGGTTGCCATAGGATTTTTGTTCAAGGTTGAGAGTGGATGATTTCAAATTTGTTTCAATATCATCAATATAAGTAAAGTTGAAACTGATCCCGTGTTTCTGGATAGACTAAAAGCCTTGACACTTGTAGAAATACCCTTTAAATCTGGAGTACTACTGGACAGCATTAACAAAGGGTAACAATATGATACAAAAAGGTGTAGAACAGTGGTCTCTGAGGGTGATTTCTGCCCCCTCAGGGGACTGTTGGCAATGTCTGGAGACATTTTTGGCTGTCCTAAGTCTGGGGAGGGCCTTGCTACCGCCTTCTAGTGGGTAAAGGTCAGGGATCTGTTCAACTTCCTCCAACACACAGGACAGCCCCCCAACAATAAGGAAATGTCTGGCCCAAAATGTTCATAGTCCAGAGGCTGAGAAACCCTGGCACAGCATATGATAGCTTTGCTGCTAGGCCCAGATTACATAGAATTCCCTTAAAATGATGGTGTCAGGAGCTATTAACAATCATTGATGAGTCTGGTTTAACATTACATGCATGCACTGTGTATTCTTATGTGTATGATGCATTATTTTGTGTATTATACATGTAAATAACAGAATTACGGAAGTTACTTAAAACTTGCATTAAGAAGCACCAACAGGGGCGCCTGGGTGGCTCAGTTGGTTAAGTGACTGCCTTCGGCTGTCATGATCCCAGAGACCCGGGATCGAGCCCCACATCGGGCTCCCTGCTCGGCGGGAAGCCTGCTTCTCCCTCTCTCACTCCCCCTGCTTGTGTTCCCTCCCTAGCTGTGTGTCTCTCTGTCAAATAAATAGAATCTTTAAAAAAAAAAAAAAAGAAGAAGCACCAACAGCACAAACCAATTTAAGAGGTACAAACAAATCAAAGAAAGGTCTCCATACAACAGAATCTTGATCCCACCAGAAGTCTACATCTTCATGTTTCGAAAAAAAAGAAGCAAAAGACAAACTGAAAATCCAACAATCTAGTATCTGTGATTTATTCAGAAAGATCATTCTTTTGAGCTAAATTGCATCTTTACAAACAGACTTGATTTTCCCATGAAATAAAATTGATTGAAATAACTTTGGTTTTGGTCTATACCACATTGTTTTCTTACGTTCCCGAGACTAGTCTCTAATTGTGGCATTTCCTTAACCTCATCCAACTGTAAACTTCCCAAGGTCAAGGCAGCCGGCAAGGAGTGATGCGGGGCTGCTCAAAACATGGCCTGCAGACCTAGGGCCGTGGAATTACCTGCGTGGATGATTCTTGTTAAACATGCAGGTTTCTGGGCTATAAGGCAGATCTGGGGAATTAGTATCACAAGGAATGGGGCTCGAGCACCTTCACCATAAACCAGCATCCCAGATGACTCTTATTTTTGCACAACGAGGGTTGAGACTCACTGTTACGGTGGTGAAGACCTGGGTTCAGAGGGAGATGAGCTCTTTGGCAAGAGGCAAAGCATCACTGAGCCTCAGTGCCCTCATCAATACGATGGAGCAAAGCACAAGACCACTCGCAGGCTTGTGGTGATCATATGAAACAATGCAAGGGAGTTTCTTGGAGAGGGCTTATTAGCTCCCAGCAAGCCCCGAACACGTGGTAATTAAAGTTACAATATTAATCATCATGACTCTACATTTGCATCCCCCTTTTAAACCTGGCAGATTTAGGGACACCAAAAACTCTTAAGAAAATGTGCACTGAATTCATGAATAAATGCTTCCACTGTGTGTTAGATGCCTTCTCTAGGTGTTGACAAGCTAGCCAGCCGGTCCGCGGCTCCCCATGGGTGAGGAGCAGAAGAAAAGACCAGATCAGTAAGTTAAGGCCCGGAAAACGGCATGCCATTTAGATAAACCATACCAGGGGCTAAATTTCTTTGTAACTGTTTTCTGCTGTGGCCAGCTGTCATCTGCACAGCCAAGGTTCCCAGATAATCACAACGTGTTGCTGAAGCATGGCATAAGTTTAAATACCAGGCTTGCAACCAACATTTCTGAAAACGACTGCCTGGTTCTCTATAACTCCAAACTAAACACATCACCGATGACAAGAAAGTCCCTTCTTGATGTGCTTCTGGGCACAGCCAGCGCTGTCTGGGTAGCTGCCACACCCCTTTTTGGACTCTTAAAAGAAGTTCTTCCTTGAGGAACTCAATAGAATAACATTCGCTAATTCTTCTTCTCTTGATTTGTCAGCCACTCCTTCTCAAAAGATCTTAAAGAAAATTTAACACTTCTACTATGTCGGGCATAATTTTTATGCTTTATTAATCTATTCTAGTGCATTTTTTAAAGATTTTATTTATTTATTTGACAGAGACAGAGGTCACAAGTAGGCAGAGAGACAAGCAGAGACAGAGGGGGAAGCAGGCTCCCCGCTGAGCGGAGAGCCTGATGCGGGGCTCGATCCCAGGACCCTGAGATCATGACCTGAGCTGAAGGCAGAGGCTTAACTCACTGAACCACCCAGGCGCCCTAGTCCATTTTTTAAAAGAAGGAATTTTAGAAAATTCTCAACAGTTAGTAGGTATGGCAGTCCATTTTTACCTTTGCTTTGGGGTAGTGGCTCTTTATTGCTACACAAAGAGTATAAAAGAATGTTACTGTCGCGTAATGGAAATGTGCCCTTCACTCGTACAGCAAGTATTTAACGAGCGCCTTCTACAGGCCAGGCACTGTTCTAGGTCCTGTGGATTCATCCGTGAACAAAACAAAGCAACTTGCATTCAAGAAGCTTCCTGTTTAGCAAAGGAAACTGCTAAGAAACAAACATAATAATAAATGAGTAAATTACACAGCAAGTTACAAGGTGCTAAACCCTAGGAGAAAAAGAAGGTAGAGCAGGGTGAGAGGAATCAGGCATGCTGGGGTGGGGGTGGGGGTTCACGGCAACCTTCCGGAGAACATGATAGTTGAGCCAACCCTCATGTATGGAGGTGAGGTGATGAGCCAGGCAGATTCCAGGAGATGAGAATCTCCAGCACAGATGAACTGATATAAGGGCAGCTGGGATAGTGGCTAAAAGCAAGGGCTGCAAGCTAGGCTGCCGGGGCTTAAATTCCACTTCTGCCACCTTCCAGCCCTGTGGCTTTTAGGAGGCTATATTCCCTCCTATGCTTTGTTTTCCTGCTCCATAATACGGGGATGATGACTGGCCAGGGTTTGGCAAGCAAGTGCCTGTGAACCGAATCCCGCCTACTGATTACTCTTGTAAATAAAGTTTTATTGGAACAGAGCCACACTCATTCACTTAGGTATTGTCTACTGCTGCTTTCATTGGCCTGCAAAGCTGAAAATACTTACTATCTGACCCTTCACAGAGAGTTTGCTGATCCCTGGACCAGACTAAAAGTAAAGGTGCATCTATGATTGGGAGTTTGTCTTTGGGATCAACATTTTCCTCCTCTCCTAAGATTTCCTCTGGGCAACATCCCAAAGAGCCTACAACAAAAAAATCACACAACATAGTAATAATTGGGGATACTGGAAAGGATGTAAAAGTCAGGGCGATATCAAAGTGGTTATCTGCAAATGGCGTGTTTTTCTAAATTACTGATAAACCAAAGAAGTAGAGACGAACATTGTTGAGCCAGAACTACACTAATAGCATTCAAAAAGACAAAATGTCACTCACATCTCGTCTCCCGTGGAAAGAACCTTTCTAACAGTTAGTATAGAGGGGATACAGTGCCACACTTGGAGTCCCCAAAGGCAAAAACATCAGGAAATCAGGCCAATTCCATTTCTGTATATCCTCAGTTGGATCATGGACTAGTCTACCTGCCACCTGAGTTTTTAAGTTTCACTTGGCTCTTGGGTGGAGAGGCAGTAACACAGCCTGCACGGATCCCAGGGTGTGGAAAAGGGAAACGTTTGCACCAATTAGAAATTCTCAATGACAGGGCCAGCAGCTGATGGTTTTGCTTATCTTTTTATAATTCGATTTCGGTCACAGACAGTAGAAATGGCTGACCTCCAGGCATGGATTGGACCTTGAAGATACCGCTAACCCTCATGGACGGCTCACTCTTGGCTAGTGACTGCTCTAAGCCCTTTATTTGCGGTAGCTCAGAAGGACTACGTTACTATCATCACTCCCACACTTCAGATGAGGAAACAAAGGCACGAGTCCTAAGTGGCTTGTCAAGATCGCACACCTAGTAAGTGGCAGAGTTGGGATCTGAAGTCAGGCTGTGGGTTCCAGAATGCAGACCCCAACCCACTCTATGCATTTCATCACTTCTCATGATAAACTGACCCCAACCCCTCTGTTTACAAGGAAGAAAGAAAGGTCCCAAGAGGTTAGATGCTGCCTGCAATGGCAGAGTGGGATCTGGGACATAAGGGTCCCATTCTGCCTCCTTCCCCCACTGGGTCTTTTCTTTACAGGACACAGCCCTACAGTAGGGCAAGCCAGACAGTGTTTAAAAATCCAGGAGCTTAAGATTTTCCTCTTTGGTAAAATAGAGCACATTAGATTTTTTTTTATTAACTATATCTAATATCCACGTTGTTCTCCAAAGCCCTTAGTTATCATATGGACAGCAACGAAAATGTCGCACCGAGTTCAAGAAGTCCAGAGGAGGAGATAAGCCACCTTTTTTTTTTTTTTTCAGAACACAAAACAGCCCGTGCCCAAGCTTCTGCAGAAAGCAGCCCGGTTAATGCTGTTCCACATCATCATGGCATGCTCCTCCCTGCTCCACTTTGCTCAGATCAAGCTGCTCTAACATTATCAACCCATCTAAAAATAACATTCTCATAAATCTCTGCTGGCACAGACAGTACTTGGGCTGTTGCACAGCTCAGACACTGATCAATCCACTTTTCTTCCCGAATCACAAGGTAGATGTATAAGAATCAACATTTTAGCACAGCAATCTTCTCGAAAAGAAGTACAAGCAGAGATATTTATATCGCTTACCCATGAATTCTATTCGGCCGGGTCTTTGCTGTCCTAATTTAACCGAGCTAAGCCTGGAGTAGGAACTTGAGTCTGTTTTTTTAAAAAAAAAATTCTTTTGGTGAAAAATGCAGCCTGCAATGGCAGATTACAATGAGTGTCTGAGAAATGGCCCAGCCGGTAGAGCTGTGACTCTCCCTCGGTACCTTGTGGTGCCAGAGACCTCTGCTACCTTGAATCTAGGGACAAAAAAAAAAAAAAATGTAGTCTTGTCATTGGACCATTGAGAAGTTCTTGTGCCTTCAGAACGGAGGCAGGCTGTGTCACTGAGTGAGCGT